>SJYQ01001485.1:216923-234144 GCA_006410935.1 Redunca redunca
CATACACACACACAAATACACATATACACACATACACACACCACACACACACATATACACACACCACACACACACACCACACACACACTACACACACACACCACACACATACATAACACACACACAATACACATATACACACACCACACACATACATAACACACATAACACACACATACCACACACACACACCACACAACACAACACACACACACCACACAACAAACACACAATACACACATACACACACATACACACCACACACATACATAACACACATAACACACATATACCACACATACCACACACACACAACACACACACAATACACATATACACACACATACACACACCACATACCATAAGAGCCACAAAAAGGACCGTAAGAGGTCGGGGAGGGAGCGGTTCTTCGAGCTCAGGAGAATTCTGGAAAAGCATCTGGGACAGACCTTAGGAGAAAAGGCAGTAGCACCCGGGGCAGAGGCAGACACAGGTGCTTCAGGCTGAAACAATGGCCTCAGGAAGAGAGGAGCAGAGCATCAGAAGGGAAGAGAGGAGGAATCTGGTGCAGTTATTGAAGCATTTCTAAGCTTAATCTCTCCAGGTTTCTCACAAATTAAGATAAACCAAAAGCAAGCTCCTAATAAAAAAAATCCCCAAGCCCCGCCGCCTCCCCAAACCACTGGTTAGTCAACAGAAACAGATTTCCACAAGCAAGCATTCAGATATCAGAAAAAGAATAGAAACATGTATTAACTGTTTAAAGACACAGAGGGTAGAGTCAGAAAGTGAGTGAACCAGAAGAGATTAAGCAAAAATGACCAGATTTGACAAAGAACCAAACATAATTGCCAAAACCAAAACTTCTGTGTAAAAGATAGAATGGGTGAGTTAAGGCAGCTTAAACATAGCGGAACCGAGAGTGGTGAGCCGGGAGGGAATCTCAGTAAAAGACCCGGGGCGCAGCACGGTACGAGAGCCGGGCAGGGAGAACAGACACTCGCAAGGGGTGTCCCAGAAGCAGCAAGCGCAGGAAGCCCCAGATCTTGCTTTCTCACACTACCCCCCAGTGAAAGCAGCCAGTGGTCCTGGGACAGATGGCAGGACATCCCGGAGCGTCTCCGGGGACAGCCTGGCGCAGTGGGAGCAGGAAGGTCACCCCGACCGCGGCAGATCTCAGCCCTGGGCCAGCGGGAGAGCCCCCAGCGCCGGGGCTGCCCGCCTGAGAAGCCCGTGCTGGGCCCCACTGCGTGGACCCACACGGGTACAAACGATTCCGCTGATAAATGACAGGAAAGAGGTCAACATTTCTCGCAGAAGAATTCCGCAAATGCCTAACAGACACTCCTCAAAACTGTCAAGGTCATCAGAAACAAGGAAAACCTGACAAACTATTCCAGCAGCGAGGAGACCAGGGAGACATGAGAGCTAAAATCAATGTGACGTCCGGGTGCAGTCTCGGAGCAGAGAAGCGCAATCGTAAGGATTAAGGAGACCCGAGGAAGGCATGGATTTCAGTTAATGATGATGTATTAATATTGGTCACATCTGTTTGCCTTTTCACACTGTTCATGAGGTTCTCAAGGCAAGAATGCTAAAGTGGTTTGCCGTTTCCTCCTCCAGTGGACCACAGTTTGTCAGAACTCGCCACCATGACCCATCCATTTTGGGTGGCCCTACATGACGTGGCTCATAGTTTCCATGAGTTGGACAAGGCTATGATCCATGATATCAGCTTGGTTAGTTTTCTTTGATTGTGGTTTTCATCCTGTGCCCTCTGATGGATAAGAGGCTTGTGGAAGCTTCCTGATGGGAGGGACTAGCTATGGAGAAAACTCACTCTCGCTTTGTGTGAGCAAGGCCACGCTCACTTTCAGTTCAGTCTCTCAGTAGTGTCCGACTCTTTGCGACCCCATGAACCACAGCACGCCAGGCCTCCCTGTCCATCACCAACTCCTGGAGCTTATTCAAACTCATGTCCATTGAGTCCGTGATGCCACCAAACCATCTCATCCTCTGTGGTCCCCTTCACCTCCTGCCCTCAATCTTTCCCAGCATCAGGGTCTTTTCAAATGAGTCAGCTCTTCGCATCAGGCGGCCAAAGTATTGGAGTTTCAGCTTCAATATCAGTCCTTCCAATGAACACACAGGACTGATTTCCTTTAGGACGGACTGGTTGGATCTCCTTGCAGTCCAGGGGACTCTCAAGAGTCTTCTCCAACACCACAGTTCAAAAGCATCAATTCTTCAGTGCTCAGCTTTCTTCACAGTCCAACTCTCACATCCGTACATGACCACTGGAAAAACCATAGCCTTGACTAGACGGACTGTGTTGACAAACTAATGTCTCTGCTTTTTAATATGCTGCCTAGGTTGGTCATAACTTTCCTTCCAAGGAGTAAGCATCGTTTAATTTCACAGCTGCAGTCACCATCTGCAGTGATTTTGGAGCCCCCAAAAATAAAGCCAGCCACTGTTTCCCCATCTATTTGCCATGAAGTGATGGAACCAGACAGGAAGCATCAGTTAGAACTGGACATGGAACAACAGATGGTTCCAAATAGGAAAAAGAGTACGTCAAGGCTGTATATTGTCACCCTGCTTATTTAACTTCTATGCAGAGTACATCATGAGAAACGCTGGACTGGAAGAAACACAAGCTGGAATCAAGATTGCCGGGAGAAATATCAATAACCGCAGATATGCAGATGACACCACCCTTATGGCAGAAAGTGAAGAGGAACTAAAAAGCCTTTTGATGAAAGTGAAAGAGGAGAGTGAAAAAGCTCAACATTCAGAAAACAAAGATCATGGCATCTGGTCCCATCACTTCATGGGAAATAGATGGGGAAACAGTGGAAACAGTGTCAGACTTTATTTTTGGGGGCTCCAAAATCACTGCAGATGGTGACTGCAGCCATGAAATTAAAAGATGCTTGCTCCTTGGAAAGAAAGTTATGACTAACCTAGACAGCATATTAAAAAGCAGAGACGTTACTTTGCCAACAAAGGTCCCTCTAGTCAAGGCTATGGTTTTTCCTGTGGTCATGTATGGATGTGAGAGTTGGACTGTGAAGAAAGCTGAGCGCTGAAGAATGGATGCTTTTGAACTGTGGTGTTGGAGAAGACTCTTGAGAGTCCCTTGGACAGCAAGGAGATCCAACCAGTCCATTCTAAAGGAGATCAGTCCTGTGTGTTCATTGGAAGGACTGATGCTAAAGTTGAAACTCCAATACTTTGGCCACCTCATGCGAAGAGTTGACTCATTGGAAAAGACTCTGATGCTGGGAGGGATTAGAGGCAGGAGGAGAAGGGGACGACAGAGGATGAGACAGCTGGATGGCATCACCGACTCGATGGACATGAGTTTAAATGAACTCTGGGAGTTGGTGATGGACAGGGAGGCCTGGAGTGCTGCAGTTCATGGGGTCACAAAGAGTCGGACATGACTGAGCGACTGAACTAAACTGATCTGATGGGACCGGATGCCATGATGTTCGTTTTCTGAATGTTGAGCTTTAAGCCAGCTTTTTCACTTTCCTCTTTCACTTTCATCAAGAGGCTCTTTAGTTCTTCACTTTCTGCCATAAGGGTGGTGTCATCTGCATATCTGAGATTATTGTTATTTCTCCCGGAAATCTTGATTCCAGCTTGTGCTTCACCCAGCCCAGCGTTTCTCATGATGTACTCTTCATATAAGTTAAATAAGCAAGGTGGCAATATACAGCCTTGATGTACTCCTTTCCCTACTTGGAGCCAGTCTGGTGTTCCATGTCCAGTTCTAACTGTTGCTTCCTGACCTGCATATAGGTTTCTCAAGAGACAGGTCAAGTGGTCTGGTATTCCCATCTCTTTCAGAATTTTTCATAGTTTATTGTGATCCACACAGTCAAAGCCTTTGGCATAGTTAATAAAGCAGAAATAGATGCTTTTCTGGAACTCTCTTGCTTTTTCAATGATCCAGCAGACGTTGGCAATTTGATCTCTGGTTCCTCTGCCTTTTCTAAAACCAGCTTGAACATTTGGAAGTTCACAACTGAAAAAAGATGTCCTTTTCATTATAGGGGACTGGAATGCTAAAGTAGGAAGTCAAGAAACACCTGGAGTAACAGGCAAATTTGGCCTTGGAGTACAGAATGAAGCAGGGCAAAGGCTAATAAGAGTTTTGCCAAGCAACGCACTGGTCATAGCAAACACCCTCTTCCAACAAGACAAGAGAAGACTCTATACATGGACATCACCAGATGGTCAACACCAAAATCAGACTGATTATATTCTTCACAGCCAAAGATGGAGAAGCTCTATACAGTCAGCAAAAACAAGACCAGGAGCTGACTGTGGCTCAGATCATGCATTTCTTATTGCCAAATTCAGACTTAAATTGAAGAAAGTAGGGAAAACCACTTGACCACTCAGGTATGACCTAAATCAAATCCTTTATGATTATACAGTGGAAGCGAGAAATAGATTTAAGGGCCTAGATCTGATAGATAGAGTGCCTGATGAACTATGGAATGAGGTTGGTGACATTGTACAGGAGACAGGGATCAAAACCATCCCCATGGAAAAGAAATGCAAAAAAGCAAAATGGCTGTCTGGGGAGGACTTACAAATAGTGAAAATAAGAGAAGCGAAAAGCAAAGGAGAAAAGGAAAGATATACCCATTTGAATACAAAGTTCCAAAGAATAGATAGAGAGATAAGAAAGCCTTCCTCACCAATCAATGCAAAGAAACAGAGAAAAACTATAGAATTAGAAAGACTAGAGATCTCTTCAAGAAAATTAGGGATACCAAGGGAACATTTCATGCAAAGATGGGCTTGATAAAGGACAGAAATGGTATGGACCTAACAGAAGCAGAAGAGATTAAGAAGAGGTGGCAAGAATACACAGAAGAACTGTACAAAAAAGATCTTCATGACCCGGATAATCACGATGGTGTGATCACTCACCTAGAGCCAGACATCCTGGAATGATATGTCAAGTGGGGCTTAGGAAGCATCACTATGAACAAAGCTAGTGGAGGTGATGGAATTCCAGTTGAGCTATTTCAAATCCTGAAAGATGATGCTGTGAAAGTGTTGCACTCAGTATGCCAGCAAATTTGGAAAACTCAGCAGTGGCCACAGGACTGGAAAAGGTCAGTTTTCATTCCAATCCCAAAGAAAGGCAATGCCAAAGAATGCTCAAACTAAGGCCATGCTCAGTAAATCTTTAATCCGATTTTCTGCTGATGGATGGGGCTGTGTTCCCTCCCTGTAGTTTGGTCTGGGCCCAAACTACGGTAGGCGTAGTGGTGGCCTCCTCCAAAAGGACTCTGCTAGCAGGCCGTGATCCCAGGACTCTGCAGTCAGTGTCAGTGGCCCTGCAGCAGGCTCCTTGGAAGAAAAGCTCTAACAAACCTACGCAGCACCTTAAAAAGCAGAGGCATCACTTTGCTGAAGTACAGTCAAAGACATGGTTTTTCCAGTAGTCATGTGAGAGTTGTTGGACCATAAAGAAGTCTGAGTAGGGAACAACTGATGCTTTTAAACTGTGGTTTTGGAGAAGACTCTTGAGAATCCCTTGAACAGCAAGGAGCTCCAACCAGTCCATCCTAAAGGAAATTAGAACTGAATACTCACTGGAAGGACTGATGCTGAAGCTGAAGCTCCAATACTTTGGCCACCTGATGTAAAGAGCCAACTCATTGGAAAAGACCCTGTTGCTGGGAAAGACTGAAGAAGACAGGAGGAGAAGGGGACGAGAGAGGACGAGATGGTTAGATGGCATCACCAACTCAATGGACATGAGTTTGAGCAAGCTCCTAGATATGCTGAAGGACAGGGAAGCCTGTCAAACTGAAGTCCACGGTCACAAAGAGTCAAACACAACTGAGCAACTCAACAGCCACAAATTAATGCTGGTGCAAAACTGAAAGCAGCCTTCAATGTAGGATGTTAGTAACAGGGGGATGGGGTGCGAGATCACTGAGAGCGCCTACATCACCCTCTCAGTTTCTCCACGAGTCTTCAAATTAGGCTGTTTTCAAAATCAGGACAAAAAGAGCATAGAAAAAGGTGGGAAATAAGAAAAAAAAGTAAGAGGGCATATCAATAATCAGAACACAAATAAGTGGACCAGAATTACTAGTGCAAATGACGCAACAGTTTAAATTTTTAATGTCAAAATTCATCCATGTTTTTTATGAGACACACCAAAGTCATGAAGAGACTGCCAGTAAGTAGATGAGGAAAGTTATTAAACCCATGAAATCGTAATGAAAGGCATTTTTAAAACAGTGTCACCAAATGACTTTTTTACATCAGCCACCTGGGGGACACATCTATGTCTGTACACATGTGATAAAGCAACCTCAAAGTGTATACAACTGCGGGAGAAGATGGTCACATCTACCATTCCAGTAAAAGAGTTCATCTCACACACACACACACACACACACACACACGCACACACACACACTCACGCAGAAGCTGTGTCAATGTATTGCAGGAAATTGGTGGTATCAAAGATATTATTTGGCAAGACTGCAACTGCAACTAAATTAAGAACCATAACAAAAATGAAAACAACAAAACCAAAACAATTTCCCAGATACTTTAAATATTAAAAATATATGCCTTAAATAGCTCAGGTTTCAAAATGAAGTTAGGATAACAATTAAAACTGCTTATAATTAATCTCTGGAAGGAGACACAACACACTATTTAGACTGGTATTTTAGATGCGAATGAGGTCGTCAGTCCTGACAGGGGTGCGTGGGAGGGTTAGGGTTAGATATTTCTCTGTATCCGTTTTTATGGCTTTTAAATTCTGATTGGTGTTAACAGTGGCAAAGAATCTGCCTGCCAAGCAGGAGATGTGGGTTTAATCCCTGGATCGGGAAGATCCCCTGGAAAAGGAAATGGCAACCCACTCCAGTGTTCTTGCCTGAGAAATTCCATGGACAGAGGAGCCTGGCGGGCTACAGCCCATAGTGTTGCAGACTCGGATGCGACTAAGCCCGCATACGAATGCACCAATCAAACAAATACGTAACATTTAAATTCTGCAAAATGACTGATAATGAAAATTTTCCTCTTCAAATCCTGAAGGATGAAACTAAAGGAAGCAAGTAGCCTTAACATGCTACTTATTTTTAAAAGGCTAATTTTTAGTGAAGCAGGCAACCAATTTAAGCAATTAACAAGAGAGAACAACTTCTCGTAAGACTAATGAAGGAAACAAGGAAGAAGGCACAAACAAACAAACGTTAGAGATGAAAACAAAGTGTGGCAATGTTACCTAGAAAAAGAGATAATGACATTTAAAGAAGGACATACTACAGATCCATCACAGATCAAAAAGAGAATACCATAAAAATATTATACCAATAACTAGATATNCTAGATATGCTAGGTAAAATAGATTCCTAGGAAAACAGAAAATGGAGAAACTATCAACTAAAATAATCCAATTCAAGAAACTGAAAGAGTAGTTAAGAATCTTCTGACAAAGAAAACACTAAGCTCAGGTAATTTTATAGGTGAGTTCTAGAAAAATCACCCAGGAGATGCATCATTCTAATTTTTCACAAACTTTTCCAGGGAATAGAAAATGAGAAATACACACTGAAACTATTTCAAAAGTCATAATATTGATACCAAAGGAAGACGGGAATGGGAAGAGAAATAAAAACTATTGGCCAACTCGGTCATGAACCAGATATAAACATTTTAAATAAATGATTAACAAGCCAAGGCCAGTAAAAAAAGTGAAATATGTCATCACCAAGTTGCAGAGGATGCAAGGGCAGTACATTCATACAATTCTATAAATACCAAGAAAGATCAATTTAGACGAAAAGAAAAAATTCTTGAACTATAAAAATTTACCAAAACTGACTAGAAAAAAACTGGAAAATATGAATCACCCTATCACCGCTAGAAAAATTTAAATAGTAGTCAAAAATCTTTCCAGAAATAAAATATCAAGCCCAGATGGTTTTATTGGCCAATTCCTCCAAATATTTAAGAAACAAATAACTCACTCTTCTGCTAATTTTTTGAGAAAATAGAAAAAGAATTATTCAGCAACTAAAAGTATGAAGCTAGCATAACATTACTTAAAAACATGTCCAGGTCAATCTCTCACCAGTTATTAGCAAATTGAGTCCAATTATACTAGGTCATTAAACTATTAGATGAGATATAATGCTCGTTTAATAACAGACAATAGCCTATAATATGATTTATTCTTTTTTATGTATTAAAAGAAAAAGCTTTATGATTATCTTTAATACACAGAAAAACATTTGATGAAACTCTACCATATAAACTCTTAGTAAGATAAGAAGAGACATTCTTAACCAGACAAAAATATTTACCAAAACCCCAGCAAATTTTAATCATTCTTTACAGTGAAGTTTTAAAATAGCTCTCTTGAAACCAAGGAGAAGCAAAGAATGTCTGCTACCATTACTTGTATTCATAAGTGCATGACAAGAAAAAAAAATAAATGAAAAAAAAACTGTCTTTAATTACAGATATTATAATTGTTGAGGAAAAGGAAAATGATCACACAAGTCACTAGAAATAAAAAGAGAGTTTAGAAAGGCATCTGAACCAAAGATCAAAGTTTAAAAATCGCTTGTAGTTTTTATACACCTGAAAAAATGATCAAACACTATTTACAATTACGTATAGCAAATATAAGATGGGCAAAACCCTGACGAAAAGACAATCAGCCTTTTTGGGAGATGTTAAAGATCTAACTGCCTGAGACACATAACAGTGATTGAAGCCTGGCCCTCGGCTCTCCCCAAAGCGTCTACAGCGTCAGCGCGAGTCTGAGTGAAGGGCCAAGGGGAGCTTCCCAGCCTTGACAAGCGGAGCCCAAAATCTACAGGGGTGAGCACAGTACCATGCTGCTCCTAAAAAGGAGCAGGTGGTGCAGCAATTCACGCCAGTATCAGGACCTAAAACAACGTTACTGAAACAAACAGGTCGTGTTCTCGGAGACCAAGGGGCCCAGAAAGCAGCTCTGTGGGAAGGGGCTGCCGTGCAGTTCAGCGGGGAGGCGACGGCCGGGTTTAAAACCTGTGCTGAGACAACTAGTTATTCAAATGGGGAAGGAAGACGCCATATCCCCACCTTACATGATAGACAAAAATAAATTCTCCCCATTCCAAGATACACGTCCAAGAGAGATGACGTACATTCCACAGAAACGTGCGCAGGAGGTTCAAAGCAGCATTATTCACAGTGGCCGAAAAGCGGAGAGAAGCAAAACATCCGCCAGTTGGTGGGACAAATAAGACCTAGTATATCCAAACAATGGGATATTATTCAGCAGTTAAATGAAACTGAGGACTAATACATGCAACAACATGTAAGGATCTAGAAAACGCACTGGAAAAAAAGCGACGGTCCCAAAAGAGCAGCGCTCTCTGGTTCCACCGGGTGAGCTGGCCAGAACTGGCAAATCCAGAGAGACGGGATGTAGGCTGGGTGGTTGCCTGGGGCTGCGGTGTTTGGGGAAAATGGAGAGTGACTGTGACCAGAGCTTTGAGAGGAGGTGATAAAGTGTGACGGCCGCACAGCCCCGAGGACAGACAGACTCCCTGAACCGTACACCTTAAATGGGTGAATTGTATAGAATGGAAACTACATCTCAACAAAGATCATTTTAGAATCAATGCTTAATGGAGTAAGACTAAATGTGAAAGACAAAATCTTTTTAAATATGGGAGATGGCCTTTTTTTCTTTTTTTTTGGAAGAGCTGCATGGCTCATGGGATCTTAGGTCCCTGATCAGGGATTAAACCTGGGGTACAGCAGTAGGAGCACCAAGTCCCAACCACCGGGTCACCACGGAATTCCGAGGGACGCGGCTTTCTATTTCGAGGTAAGGAAGGGTTTCTTAAGCATAACTCAAAAGGCACTGACTTGAAAAGACTGATAAAATAGATAGAATATAATTAAGAAGCTCCATTCATAAAAAGATACCACAATGCTAATGAAAAGATAAACTGAAGCCTGGAAGAGGAGATTCGTGATGTATGTAATTAACAAAGAATAATATCCAGAACTGGCAAAGCAAATCAATAAATAAAGAAAAACAATCCAACAGGAAAATGAGAGAAGACATGAACAGGAACTTCTAAAAAAGGCAAAATTTTAATGGTAAACGTATGAAAAGCATCTTAATTTCTCTATGTTCATGATGCTGGGCACAATAAATATGTCTTTGTATTTAAGCTGACAGATTCAAAGAAAACATTATTTTAGCTCATGGTCTTTTAACCTTCTAACATTTTTATAAATATCATATGGTTGTGAAGGTGAAGGTGAAGTCGCTCAGTCGTGTCCGACTCTTTGCGACCCCGTGGACTGTAGCCTACTAGGCTCCTCTGTCCATGGGATTCTCCAGGCAAGAACACTGGAGTAGGTTACCATTTCCTTCTCCAGGGGATCTTCCCAACCCAGGGATCGAACCTGGGTCTCCCGCATTGGAGGCAAACACTTTAACCTCTGAGCCACAAGGGAAGCCCCATCATATGGTTAGATGGCATCACTGACTCACTGGACATGAGTTTGAGCAAACTCCAGGAGACAGTGAAGGACAGGGAAGCCTGGCACAGTCCATGGGGTCCCAAAGAGTTGGACACAATTGAACAACTAAAAAACAAAAATGCAACAGAACGTTCTCTTTGGTTCTGAATAGCTCCCACGAGAAGTGTGGCATAAAGACAGTCTGACCTTGTAATAAAACACCGATTCTACAGTTATTAGACCAAGCAATTAAAAATACAATCACTTGCCCACCTTGCAGTTCAGCAAAAACCTTGCCTCTGCAACTTGTAAAGATGAGAAAGCGGTTTAAATTGCCCCAGATTCCATAAGACTAGCTTAGCTCTGGAAGGAATTCTATACACAAAATTAAATGTGGCATCGTTGACCACAGGCCACGACTAAATTACACGGACAAAGAGAAGACAGAGCCTAAGCTATAGGAAGGGCAGGAAAAAAGTTTAATGACTGAAAGAATTTTAGAACAGTTAATGCTCAGCTTTGGAACACACTCCAAAGGGCTTATGTCAATGAATGAAACATACCTGCAAAAGAAGAGAGTGCTCTGGGTAGAGAATAACAAAGAAAAACAAGAAACAGGGCGAAAATACAAAAGTGAAGCGCTCACTAATTATGTGCCTATCTGGAGAGAAAACTTCAAAAGGAGAAGCAGAACGTGTAATGAGTCTTATGAGCTGGCAGACACCATGTCTGCATTTGTTTCTTGTGAGTAATGATAATTCTACTAAAAATTCATAACTGATGCTAAAGTTTCCAGTTTTATTCTAAAAGAACCACCCAAATCATCTGCTTGAAACTAGGTCTTGAGGAAAGTGAGTGAAAACCCATAGCAACTGGCTTTTAGGTTCAGTTGCAATTAAATGGGAAAAAAAGTTCACATCACATTGGCCTATTTTGGAAACTTGCAAACAAAAATGTCCACTACACTTAGAATGACTGCACATGAGCATTTATTTTATAGATTAAATACATTAATTATGAACAGAAGCACAAAATACAAATAAGTACACATTTTCTGGACTCAAATGGAATTATAAAAGTGGGAACAGTCCCCTGAGGACCATGACACTACAGAGACACTGTTTTCAGACAGCGGTTTTAATGGTCTCATCGGGACGGCAAAGCTAACGTCTAAAGGCGCAAATACGGACATGTCGTGCACAGCCCACCTGGCGCGGCCTCGGCACTGAGAACAGGAGGCCTCCAGAGGAGGAGGCTGGGTGCTGCACCTAGAAACGCTTGAAGCTGCTTTTTTGAGAGTTTCCAGGAGCGACGGGTGACCCATCTGGCCTTGGAAAAAGAATAAAATTCAGGCTGAATTCCGCTTTCCTAGGAAACTTCTATAAAGAGCGACATCCAAGTAACTGGAAGGCAGATCTTCAACATTTCCTCCACTGACCATACTTCCCTTTTCCAGGAAAGCAGAGCTTTGACCCAAGCTTTCTGCTGGTGCTGTTTCAGCCTCTCTGGCCAAACATTCTATATGCAATAAGGTCACAAAAGCCCAAATGTTACATTCAGAAAGCATGAATTAGTGTGCTAACTAACAACCATGTGACTTCACTAAATCAAGCAATTCAGGACCTGGGGCTGCTTAATTAGATACAAGAAAGTCTGGACCACGTGAAGCAGGAACACCTGGAGCTCGCCCAAGCTCACGGAAGGGAGGCTGAAGCCGGCCTGGCAGGTGCTCCCTCACGGCCACCGTTCCTCTGACAGACTTCTCCCGATTATGTGCTCTTTAGTGCACTGTGGGCACTCCATGCAACTCTTTAAAGACACTCAGAAACTGGAGTCGCGAAATCAGAGATGGGTTTTGAGTCAGTGGCATGCAGACACTAGCGCTTGCGGCCCAGCTCCCGTCCTCCTCACCCACTGCGGAAGGGATGCTGCTGTTCAGCACTCAGCTCTGACTCTTTGCGACCCCATGCACTGAAGCGGCACAGGCTTCCCTGTCTTCACCAACTCCCAGAGTCTCTTCAAACTCGCACCCACTGAGTAATGACGCCATCCAGCCACCTCATCTCCTGTCACCCTCTTACCCTCAATCTTTCCCAGCATCAGGCTCCTTTCCAATGAATCGGCTCTTTGCATCAGGCAACCAAAGTATCAGAGCTTCAGCTTCATCAGCAGTCCTCCCAGTGAATATTCAGGACTGATTTCCTTTAGGATGGACTGGCTTGATCTCCCTACTGTCCAAGGGACTCCCAAAAGTCTTCTCCAGCACCACAGTTCAAAAGCATCAATTCTTCAGCGCTCAGACTTCTTTGTGGTCCAAGTCTCACATCCATATGTGACTACTAGAAAAACCATCGCTTTAACTAAATGGACCTTTGTTGGCAAAGTGATGTCTCTGTTTTTTAATACGCTGTCTAGCTTGGTCATAGCTTTTCTTCCAAGGAGCAAGCATCTTTTAATTTCATGGCTGCAGTCACGATCCACAGTGATTTTGGAGCCCAAGAAAATAAAGTCTGTCACTTTCCCATCTACTTGCCATGAAGTGATGCTTCCAGGAATGCTGAAATGCGCTCAAAGCAAGTGTCCTCTTGAAGCCATGACGGCGTCGGTGGTGCCCATCTCCACGGGGCAGCAGGCACCTCCCACCTGAAAAGGCAGCCTGGAGAGCCAGGCTCAGCCACTGTCAGCCGGCCCGCGGCCTCCCAGGCAATGGAGCGCCCTGTGCCACGTGTAGGGCAGGGGTCAGAAGCGAAGGGGTCACCGTGCTCCTCACCATCCCACCAGGGAAGAATCCTGGACCAGTCCGCTGTCCACACAGGCACCCCAGGAGACAGTAAAGAACAACTGATAATAGCCTGAACTTTTTTTTTAAATAGTTTGAACTTTTGTACATGAGCTGTTACTTGCTGCTTTTGCTTCTCTATTTATGAAATGAATTCACTTAGTATAAAAAGAACCTGTATGGGTAAAGCCAAAGAAACAACTAGGAGAAATGCACTAGCTAAATCCTAGGCTGTATTATCTGTCTGCTTATAAACATAACATATGTCTTTGTTAATTTTTTAATAATTTTCCCTCTTTGGTTTAAAATTACATTCAAACATTTGTGTGTGTGTGTGTGCTTTTAAGCTGAGCTTCAATTAAAAAGGTTGTTCCTAAATATACCCAAGTGTACATTCAAAAGGTATAAATAGTTCTGTAGTAACTAGCGTACAGACATTAGAAACAGGATTCAAAACAATATAATATAAAAATAAAGGTTTTAAATGGATCTATAGACTTAGATCACTTGTTTTTTTTAAGGACCGATCTTACTAACTATGGGCTTCCCTTGTGGCTCAGCTGTTAAAGAATCTGTCTGCAATGTGGGAGACCTGGGTTCAGTCCCTGGGTTGGGAAGACCCCTGGAGAAGGGAAAGGCTGCTCACTCCAGCCTTCCGGCCGCAGAAGCCCAGGGACTGCAGGCTGCAAAGAGTCGGACACGGCTGAGCGACTTGCACTTCACTTGCTAAATACAATGGTGAACTCTTTTCAGAATATTCTTGCATCTAGTGAAACTAGACAGCTATGGGACTAAGTTATGCATCTGAAATATTCTAACAGCTACAAACACACTGATTATAACACTTTTAAAAACAAAAGTGAAAGTGAAGTCACTCAGTCGTGCTCGACTCTTTGCGACCCCATGGGCCCCTACCAGGCTCCTCCATCCATGATATTTTCCGGGCCAGAGTACTGGAGCGGGTTGCCATGTCTTTCTCCAGGGGATCTTCCTGACTCTGCGATCGAACCTGGGTCTCCCGCATTGCAGGCAGACACCTTACCATCTGAACCATCAGGAAAACAGAGGCACACAAGTTACCTAGATCAAGATCACGGATACCTTGTCAAAACCCAAAGGAAAAGCTGCTGTAAGTAAATTTAAAGATGAACATCAACAATAAAACAAGTGTGTTTCAATTTGCTTAACCTTTTCTTTGATAAATATGTGAATTGCTTTTTTCCAATAAATAGTCAACATCCAGTGTATTTTAAATTTTATGGCTTTGTTTACAAAACTGCTCTGTTCAGTTTCAGGCAGAGCTCTTCCAAAGCCATTCTGTTATGATGACGTCCGGAGACCCACCTACAAGGCCACTAGTTTGTATCTAAGATTCCCAGGCCTGCTGAACTCCTGGTGGCCGACCACGTGCTCAGTGAGGGAACAAAGTCAGCTGACTGTGTGTGAGACAGATGAGCTACGATATCATTTTCCTTTTCATTGACCTAAAAGGTTCAGCAAGTCGTTTCATCCTCTCCCCGGTCTGCTCCCACTTGCCCAGTGCGCTCAGCGATTTTGCACTGGGTGGGAAGGGGCACACCGAGGGGACTCTTGCAAAGCAGACCTCGCCTCCCAGGCAGGCTCACACCACCCGGCAGTCTGACTGACCCTCCTCGTTACTCCAGACCTCGGGTTCTTCAGGCAGATCTGCTTCAGAATCTGAGATCTCGCTTCCTGACTTCAGGCCTGCTCCAAAACTGAGGGTACTCCTCACTCCCCAGATCCCAGTCATGATTAGACTCTTGACTTCATGTGGCCTCACCGTGCTTATCTCTGTTAGCTGTTCTACTACCTGGATTCGTGAAGACCTTTTCCCGACCTCTTGACCTGACTTCATTGTCATAAAACTGACCGGCCTGTTTCTGACCCTCCTAATAACTTAACCGTCCATATTAATACCTAGCTACCTGGGTTTCTGGTCTGCTTCCTCTGTACCTTCTAGAATATGGAAAACATTAGATTTATTCTCAGGCCATTTATTGAGTCATTTATCCCCCTAAGAAACCAGCAATCCCTAAGAAAGTATTAGGATAAAAAGAAATACCTGCCAAGTGTTGAAAGAGAAATACATGTTGCTATGGATACAGAACTCTATTTATGACCTTAATTTTCTTCTCTGCAGTTCCAAAGCAAAGTGGCCAATAAGGAAGCAGAAACTTAACCGAAAATGTGATCAAAGAAATGAGAATGTACATGTTACTTTTGTTAGCAGAAACTGAAAATGTCTTTTCTTTCTTCAGTACGAGAGGCCTTGAATGCTGGTATCTGCCACATATCAATTTCCTAAGTCCTAGGAGAGAAACCCCCCTAGTTCTGCGTGATGAAGACTGAACGCAGATGGTACAGGGGGTGCTGCTAATGAAGATGCTGTGCGTGACACCAACATGTGTCTCCACCCTGCATTTCAGAGCCGCGGAGTGCGCCTGCGCAGAGGGCTGTGTGCTTCAGGAGTTCACAGGCAGCGCCGCAGACTTCTTTGGAACCCTTACAGTAATTATACAGGTATTATCTTTTCCATAAAAGCGATGAAGCCAGTGTTCTAGAAGAGTGTGTTAAGGTGTCCAAACTTTAAGCTCATGAGCCTTGCAGCAGCCATCCTGACGGCCCCCGGCCCCTGGAAGCCTCCTCTGCCCCTTGACACAGGTTAACTGAGGCTGCTCGCACAGAAGTGTCGCACAGAGGCTCAGACGCAAGTGACTGCAGCACTTATATGCTTAATCCAGTGACCACTGTTTATTTTATTTTTCAAACAGCTGCCGCCTGGGTCAATAAAAATGATTCAACTAATATGTCAATGCTAAAGAAATCTAAAATAACACTAGTGGGGAAAAGCGCCCGCCAGTCTTCCGAATGGAGTGGTTTCCCATGCACCGGCAAATTACCCATCTGAAATAATATTATTTTATGACAGTCTGATATTTTGTTTCTCACCTCAAATTTTATTGCATCATGAAGTTACATGTCAACAGGATATTTAAGATTTATTGAGAAAGCCTGGCCTCAATCAGTCTTTATTTATGTCCACTAGTATTTCAGTTTTCCATGCAGTTTCTACTTCTCAGACCATTCTTATAAGTCCTTCTGCTTGGATTTTATATCTTCAGCTGACTGCTCGACCATGGGTCCCATCTAGTGCCGTCTCTGCATTGACGGAACTATGCCTGTGTTCTGTGTTTCAATTGATATCAGAAAAACGTGATCTTAAGTTACTCATCCCAACTATTTCTCCAACTGATGTGTATCCTTGTCTTCTTAATTCTAAAATGTGTAAATTTGGCTGCACTAATGATAGATAGGCTTCACTGACCACTCTTGTAAGAACATAGTAAATTATGTTACCATGAGATGTTTTACAGACCCAAGATAAATGCATTCGAAAACATCGGCAACAAACTGGAAATGTCTTCTGACTGACTCCAAATTGCTCCGGATACATAAATGCCTTATGGGCTAACTGGCTTCCCCGGTGGCTCAGCAGGCAAAGAATCTGCCCGTGATGCAGAAGGCACGGGAGACCTGGGTTCGATCCTGGGCCGGGAAGATCCCCTGGAGGAGGAAACGGCAACTCACTCTCATATTCTTGCCTGAAAAATCCCAGGCGCAGAGGAGCCTGGCGGGCTACAGTCCGTGGGGCAGCAAAGAGTCGGATACAACTGAGCGACTGGGCAGGCACACAGGAACTAACTAGTTAAGAATTTGTCCAAACCTTTTGTGAATCTTTTTCAATGCAACACCTCAGCAAACAAAGATTTTCATTTAAGAAAATAGAAAAGAAAAATTAGGCTATTTTAGACAATTATTTTATTTGGGGAACAACTACTTTATAATATTGTGATGATTTCTGCCATATATCAGTGTGAGTCAGCCACA
>SJYQ01001485.1:239399-283147 GCA_006410935.1 Redunca redunca
GCCCGGCGGGCAGGGGCGGGGCTAGCAGCCGGAAAAGGCAAGGGCGCAGGCTCTGCCCCGCCTCCAGAAGGAGACGCCCCGCCCATAGCTTAATCTGAGTCTGGTGACTGATTCTGGGTCCATCACTCTCAGAACTGCAAGATAATACACGTCTGTTGTTGTAAGCCACAAAGTTTGTAGTGAGTAATCTGTTACAACAGGCAACTAATACAATATTCATCTGTAGTAAATATGAAGACAAAGAAAGAACCATCAAGTGCAAAAGAACAGCCGAGAGAAATAAATACAAAAGGAAAATGAAAAGGTAAACAAGAAACAACCCTGAAGGAAAGAGATAATTTGGGGAACAGTGCTAAAAACATTCATAAACACAGGGAGAGGAAATTTTATTGCATCTGTAAAGTGAAAACAAGAGGCTCTGAAAATAAAGAGGAAAAGTACAAAATGATGTTTTAGAGCTTGAAGACATGATTCTTGAGTGTAACGGGAAGGAAATTGGACTTCCCAAAGACTGACTGAAAAGACAAAATGAAGAGCCTGAGAAGAAGCTGAGAGTCAGGACAATGTTCAGAACGCTTTGATGCGCGGCTGCCTCAAGCCTGACGGCTCCGCTAACAGCCTGGTGAGGCCAGGGCTGGAGGCCGCACCCTGGGCGTGAGGCTGCCACATCCCCTGGCCAGGATGAGCTTGGGGACATCTGTCTCAGTCCTTCTGTTCTAGCAATGACACCTCCTCACAGTTCAACCTCAGAGTCTCGGCCTCACAAAGGAACAGAACGTGTTAGTTCCACGCTCTTCATCTCAGGTGAGAAAGTCTCTGATTGTGGTGAAAACAGAAAGCAGCAACGGGGGTCAGAGGCCATCTGCAGCACAAAGGGACATGGCTTCGTGGTGACTGACGTGGTGTCCCTCTGTGTTGCTTGTATGAGAATGGATGTGGCCAGCTTCACTCATGAACTTCAGAGGCAGAGCAGAAGAAAGGCTCTACATATGTGTGCGCGCGTGTGTGTTCTCCCCTTGGCCCTCAGAGGTAGCTTCAAACAACCATCTCGTTATCTTACCCTCTTACAAGTTAATATGTTGCCTGGAAAAGAGCTAGGGAAGTTCCTGAAGATGACCTCGGACTGTGTCTCCTCTGCCCTTAATTATAACACGGGCCCCACTGGACGTGGAAGAAAGAACCAGCGCTGTCGGGAGTCCCACAGCAGCCCTGACACAAACCCCGCACTTGTCCTCAGAGTGGCTACAACAGCAATGGAAACTCGGTTCTCCTCACTGAAGCTTGTTTATGGACCAGAGAAACATCCAAGCTGCCTCTAGATACAACCATATCACCTCAGTGATGCTACCAGAACACAGAAAGACACTCTTCATACTGAGCCCCCCCCCAACTTTGGAAGGTGGTAATAAAGATTATGGAGGGCAATATTAAAATGTGTAGGACACTGTTACAACGCCAGGGAATCAGCAGCATGATTCCCTCCTTGGCTGGGTGAGGTGGCGTCCAGCAACAACTAAATATGTTCATGCTCCTTTATGGACACGGCAGCCTCTGCAGGGAGAAACCATACAGAGATCAGATAACCCTGTATTTACTTTAAAACATTAAAGAAACAATAAAGGATGAAATTTTTACTGTCTGCAGTTGGGAGAAAATGTGACATGAGCAGTGACCAAGGGCCCCGCCTGGGAGACGGGCCACCGCCTGACCACTGTCCGCCCCAACCAGGACGAACATCTCCGTCACGGCTCACGCAGCCCCATTTTGTCTCTGACACCGTGCTTACACTTATGCTCACTGTCTTTTCCCCCTGAATACCACGTGTGCTATTTCTGCATCTTCAACGATGTGCCTAAAAATAAGGTCACCCTCGGTACACGCTGGATCAGTTTAATTCAGTTCAGTCACTCAGTCGTGTCTGACTCTTTGCAACCCCATGGACTGCAGCACATCATGTCTCCCCATCCATCACCAACTCCTGGAGATTACTCAAACTCATGTACATTGAGTCGGTGATGCCATCCAACCATCTCATCTGTCGTCCCCTTCTTCTCTCACCTTCAATCTTTCCCGGCATCAGGGTCTTTTCAAATGAGTCAATTCTTTGCATCAGGTAGTCAAACACATGCTGGATAGACATTCTATAATTTCATCGTTTTACCCAAGTGGCAACCAATTCTCTGAAGTCAGCACCATCTGGAGATTATAAATACTAGCTGTGTGTTTTGGAAATCTGAAGGTCATGTGAGGACAAGCAAAGCCGAGACCCGGACCAGTCTCTGCGAGACAGGTGCGCTTACCGACTTGTGTTCACTCGCTCGCTGCCTGAACATCAGCCGAGGCGCCAGGCGACCTGGTAGGGTGTTCGGAGGCAAAGGCCACGCACAGTTCCTCGTCTGGAAGACAGACTTGAAGCAACAGCGACATCACGGTGGCGATGGGCTGACCCTGGACACATACTTTTGTCATTTTATGTTAGAAACTCTGTGAGAACTCTACTGATCCGCGAAGTGACCTCTGTTAACACATTAACATGAAAAAATATGGAAACAGTGACAGACTTTATTTTCTTGGGCTCCAAAATCACTATTGCCAGTGGCTGCAATCATGAAATTAAAAGATGCTTGCTCCTTGGAAGAAAAGCTATGACCAACCTAGACAGCATATTAAAAAGCAGAGACATTACTTTGCCAACAAAGGTCTGTCTAGTCAAGGCTGTGGTTTTTCCAGTGGTCGTGTGTGGATGTGAGAAAACTAAAAGTGAAAGCTTCCCTTGTGGCTCAGCTGGTAAAGGATCTGCCTGCAATTTGGGAGACCTGGGTTGGGAAGACTCCCTGCAGAAGGGAAAGGCTCCCTACTCCAGTGTTCTGGCCTGGACAGTCCATGAGGTCGAAAAGAGTTGGACATGACTGAACGACTTTCACTTTCATTTTCACTTGAGAGTCCTTTGGACTGCAAGATGATCCAACCAGTCCATCCGAAAGGAAATCAGTCCTGAATATTCACTGGAAGGACTGATGCTGAAGCTGAAACTCCAATACTTTGGCCACCTGATGCAGAGAACTGATTCATTGGAAAAGACCCTGATGCTGAGAAAGACTGAAGGCAAGAGGAGAAGGGATGACAGAGGATGAGATGGTTGGATGGCATCACTGACTCAATGGACATGAGTTTGAGCAAGCTCCGGGAGTTGGTGATGAGCAGGGAAGCCTGGTGTGCTGCAATTCATGGGGTCACAAAGAGTCAGACAAGACTGTGTAACTGAACTGAAACTGAACATACATGTTGGCAAATGTTTGTCAAGGCCATGGTCTGTCCAAGAATCTTTTGCAGTAGAGGGTATACAGAAGAGTAGATGCTTTCGTACTGTGGTGCTGGAGAAGACTCTTGGGAGTCCCCTGGACAGCCAAGAGATGGAACCAGTCAATTCTAAAGGAAATCAACAGTGGATATTCACTGGAAGGACTGATGCTGAAGCTCCAATACTTTGGCCACTTGATGCGAAGAACTGTCTCACTGGGAGAGACCCTGATGCTGGCAAAGAAGAAAGTGACAGGAATCTCATCCAACCATCTCAGGCTGGATGGCGTCACTGACTCAATGGACATCCGTGTGAGCAAGCTCTGGGAGATAGTGAATGACAGAGAAGCCTGGCGTGCTGCAGTCCATGGGGTCACAAAGAGTTGGACATGACTTAGCGACTGAATATCAACAAATACAGAAGTGAGGAAAGTGGATATGGGCCTCTTTTTCGGTCCACTGGGTGAACAGACAAAATCTAATAAATATGCAATATAAACTGAGAATAGTGCTTTGAAGTTCACAAACAAGATGCTCTGAAAGAGAAAGCCTTATTTATATATTTATTTTTATTACCAGATACATATTTGATGTATAATTTTGCATTAATTTAAGGTATATAGCAAATTAGTTGTTATAGCCATATATATATATTTCAAATTATTTTCCAACACACGTTATTGAGACATTGAATATTGTTCCCTGTTATACAGTAAATTAATGTAAATTAACAGATACAAATAGTACTTTGTACATAAAAACTACTATTTCTATCTGTTAATCCCACACTCCTGATTTGTCCCTCCTCCCCCTTGCTTTCCCCTTTGATAATCACAAGGTTGTTTTCTACGTTTGTGAGTCTGTTCCTGTTTCGTATATGGATTCATCCGCATTGTTTTTGCTTCACACATGAGTGATATAATATTCATCTTAGTGTAACTTGCTTCACTTGGTATGATAAACTCTGGGTCCATTCATGCTGCTGCAAATGGCAGTATCCCAGTCTTTCTACAGCGAAGTATCCCACTGAGTACACAGATACACGCACCACGTCTTGTGTGACTGTCCGTCTGTTCGTAAGCATGTCTTGGCTATTGTAGATGCTGCTGCTGTGAACACTGGAGTGTGTGTGTCTTTCTGAATTACAGCTTTCATCGTTTCCAGATACATGCCCAGAAGTGAAACTGCTGATCATGTGGTAGCTCTGCTTCCAGGTTTCTGAGGAACCGCCATACTGTTCTGCACAGTGACTGCGCCAAGTTACCTTCCCACCAACAGAGGAGGAGGGCTCCCTCCTCTCCACCTCCGTCCAGCACTCATGGTTTGCAGGTGTTTTTGATGATGGCCATTCTGACCAGGGTGAGGCAATATCTCACTGCGGTTCTGACTTGCATTTCCCTGATGATTGGTGATGCTGAGCACCTTTCCATGCGCCTGTCGGCTATCTTTATGTCTTCTTTGGAGAAATGCCTATTTCCGTCTTCTGCCCGTTTTGTTTTTGTTGCTGGGTTGCTTGACTTTGTTATCGAGTTGTATGAGCTGTTTGCATATTTTGCAAAGTAAGCCCTTATCAATCACATCAGTTTCAAATATTTTCTCCCATTTCTGTAGGTTGCGTTTTTGTCTTGTTTCTGGTTTCCTTTGCTGTGCTACAGTTTATAAGTTTAATTAGGTTCCATTTGTTTATTTTTGCTTTTCTTTCTTTTGCCTTGGGACATTGACCTAAGGAAACACTGCTACCACTTATGTCTGAGAATTTTTTGCCTGCGTTCTCTTCTAGTTTTATGGTCTCATGTCTTGTCTTGTATTTCAGTTTAACATTTCTAGTTCATTTTTCAACACGGTGTAAGCAGTGTTCTAACTTCACTGATTTACATGAAGCTGTCCAGCTTCCCCAATAACCGCTTACTGGAGAGACTGTTCTCCACTGCATATTCTTGCCCTTCATTGTGGATTAATTGACAATAGGTGTGCTAGTTTTTCTGGACTCCGTATTCTGCTCCATTGACCCATATGTCTGTTTTGTGCCAATAACATGAGGTTTTGATCACTGTAGCTTTGTAGTATTGTTTGACGTCTGAGAGGATTGTGCCTCCAGCTTTTTTCTTTTTTTCCTAGGATTGCTTTGGGAATTCTGGGTCTTTTGTGGTTCCACATTAATTTTAGAATGATTTATTCTAATTCTGTGAAAAATATCATGGGTAATTTGATAGAGATCACATTATCTGTAGATTGCTTTCAATAGTATGGCCATTTTTACAACATTAATTCTTCTAATCCAAGAGCATGGAATATCTTTTCATTCTTTGAGTCATCTTCAGTTTTCTTTATCAGTGTTTCAGCAGGTAAGTTTTTCACTTCTTTGGTTAGGTTTATTCATAGTTTTTTTAATGCAATTTTAAACAGGATTGTTTTATTTTCTCTTTCTGATATTTGTGTTTTAGTGTAAAGAAATGCAACAGACTTCTGTATATTGGGGATTCCTTGGTGGCTCAAGTGGTAAAGATTTCGCCTCTAATACAGGAGACCCCAATTCAATTCCTGGGTTGGGAAGATCCACTGAAGAAGGGATGGGCTACCCACTCGAATATTCTTGGGCTTCTCTAGTGGCTCAGCTGGTAAAGAATGTGCCTGCAATGTGGGAGACCTGGGTTCAATCTCTGGTTGGGAAGATCCCCTGGAGAAGGGAATGGCTACCCACTCCAGGATTCTGGCCTGAAGAACTTCATGGACTGTACAGTCCATGGGGTCACAGAGAGATGGACCCGACTGAGTGACTCTCACTTTTCTGGATATTAATCCTATACCTTGCTGAGTCCAGTAGGGTTTTTTATATACAGCATCATGTCATCTGCAAATAATGCCAATTTTACCGTTTCCTTTCCAATTTGGATAACTTTTTTTTTCTTGTCTGATTGCTGTGGTTATAAGTTTCAATTGCAAATTGAATAGAGATGGTGAGAGTGGGCATCCTTGTCTTATTACAGAATTAGCAGGAAGGCTTTCCACTTTCACTGCTGATATCATGTTGGCCGTGAGTCTGTCATAAATGGCTTTTATTAGGTTGAGATATGTTCCCTCTATAACCCTTTGGTAAGAGTTTTTTTTTAATCATAAATGGACATTGAATTTTATCAAATGTTTTTTCTGCATCTCCTGAGACTGCCATGGGGTTTTTGACGTCTCCTTCGTTGATATGGTTTCTGCACTGACTGATTTGGGTACGCCGAATCGGCCTTGAAACCCTGGAATGAATCTGACTTGATCATGGTATATGATCCTTTTTTGTATTGCTAGACTTGATTTGCTAATATTTTCTTGAGGATTTCTGCATATATAGTCATCAAAGATACTGACCTGTAATTTTCTTCTTTTGGTGGTATCTTTGCCTTGGTTTGGTCTCAGGGTGACGGTGGCTTCATAGAAGGCTTGCCTCTTCAGTCTTTTGGGAGAGTTTGAGAAGGTGGCTTCATAGAAGGCTTGCCTCTTCAGTCTTTTGGGAGAGTTTGAGAAGGAAAGGTGTAAGTTCTTCTTTGTGTGTTTGGTAGAATTTTCCAGTAAAGTCATCCATACCTGGACTTTTGCTTGCACAGAGTTTTTAAAATTACAGATTCTATTTCACTTCTAGTAATTTGTCTGTTTAAATTATCTACTTCTTGACTCAGTTATGGCAGGTTTTATGTTTTCTTTATTTCTGTGGTATTGATTGTTATTTCCCTTTTATAATTTCTTGTTTTTTTAGTTGGAGTCCTCTGCTTTCTTCTTGATGACCCTGGCTAGAGGTCTGTTGATTTTGTTTGTGCTCTCTAAAAATTAGCTCTTGGTTTTATTGATCTTTTCTACTATTTTTTTAAATCTCTACCTTATTTATTCTCTTTGATTTTTACTATTTCCTTATTTCTTATTTCCTTATTTCTCTTATTTCTCTTTGATTTTTACTATTTCCTACCTTCTGCTGACTTTGGGCTTTGTTTTTTCTTTTTCTAATTCTTTTAGTGATAGGTAAGGTTGTTTATTTGAAATTTTTCTTGTTTCTTGATGAAGCCCTTTTTAGATAGAGACACTAGGAAAATCCTATTTGAGGAGTTATCGACTGGGCTAAGACCTAAAGATTGAGAAGTAGCTACTCATACAAAGGGCCAGCGCAAAAGCCTTCCAGTTCCAATAAACAAGTCAAAGTCTGAAGGCTAGAAAAAGTCTGGTATTTTTCAGCAATTAAAAAGAAGCTGATAGCTCAAGTTCAGGTAGCAAGGGGAGGAAGTCTTGGGAAGGTAATAGTCGGGCCAGGTCATGTGGGGCATCGTGGGCCAAGCCACTGGAGGATTTTAAGCAGGGAGGTTTTCTAATCCAATATCTTTTTGAAGACAACCATTATGGTTGCTGAGTGTCAGGAGGAAAGCAAGAGGGTCAGTTAGGAGATAACTGGAGGTCTGGGTGAAAGAAGAGGGGTGGCCTGGACACAGGCAGTAGAAGGAAGTAAAGGGAATGAATGGATTAGAGGTCTGTTTGGGGAGCTGAATCTATAGTATTTACTGATGGGTTAAGAGAAGGGTAAAGCAGTCAAGGCTGACACCCAAGTTCTGACTTGTGCATTCCGTGTATATAACAAATGCCGAGATGGGGGTGAAGTATCAGTTCTGGACATGTGACATCAGAGGCGCCCCTGAGCTACAAGAAGGTGCCAGAAGGCAGCTGGGTACCTGAATCCAGCTCTAAGAGAAGAGAAGGGAGCTCTGAGGTCATTAGCATATAGCTGCAATTTAAGGCCACTGAAATGTAGGTGGTTGCTTAATAGAAGAGTTAAGAGGAAAGAGGCAGTGGGAGACTACAACAGTGTAAGTTAGAGGAGCTGGTGGAGAAATTAGAAACTTAGATGGAAAAGTGGGATCACAGACATGATCCAGTAGGTCAGAGCGAAAGGAATGCGTATAGAGACGAAAACTATTAATACATGGTTACAAGCACTCGAAGACTGGCCATCACATGATGAAAAGGTGGGAAGCTAGAATAGGGTTCCAGAGTGAAAAATGATGGTGACTATACCAAGAGAAATCCAACTTATTCCAAGTAACCTGGTGAACTTATGAATCTGCAGAAATATGTTAAGGCGGGGCAAAGTGTACTTCCTGGCAAATTCAGTATCAAAGTGCACCATTCCTTGTTTTCTTCAAAGGAAATGGGAGGCAAGACCAGAGCGTGAAGCATTCTAGACTATGAGACAGACACCGCGGACAGCGGGGAAGAGGAGCTGAAGTGCTGGTCCCCCAGCCAGCATCTGCTGCCGAAGTAAAGCTGCACGAGTTCCGATTCTTCAAACTACGGTCGGAGATTAACTTGTAATTTAAAATGGAAATTATATTTGAAGACAATGAAAAATAATCGGTGCAGAATGATCAAATCTATACATGTAAATGGCACCAAGCCTTCTAAGTAAATGGAAGAACCATTTTCTTTTTTAACTCTGAAAAATAGCACATTTTTAATGTAAACCAGTCAATCCTAAAGGGAATAAACCCTGAATATTCACTGGAAGGACTGATACTGAAGCGGAAGCTCCAGTACTTTGGTCACCTGATATAAAGAGTTGACTCACTGGAAAAGACCCTGATGCTGGGAAAGATTGAAGGCAGGAGGAGAAGAGGGTGACAGAGGATGAGATGGTTGGATGGCATCACCGACTCGATGGACACGAGTCTGAGCAAACTCCGGGAGGCGGTGAAGGACAGGGAGGCCCGGTGTGCTGCAGTCAGGGGGTCGCAGAGTCGGTCATGACTGAGTGACTGAACAGCAGTGTAAAACAGGTGACGTGATCTTAAGAAATCTTTCTAAGGATTAAAAGTAAACTTCACCCTGGATTATTACTAGAAAAAAATTTTTAATCACTTCTTACTTTGAAGTGGACTTAGATCTCTGTTCTAGGTTTGCAATTATCCTAAACTACTTAGCTGGTTACTCAATGACTTGGCTCAAGATAACATTTATCGTTCAGGAGCTTACTGAGCAAAGGCAATGTTGAAATCTGCCTTCAGAAAGGATTTTTTTTTAGATCAATAATCGGATGAGGCGAAATATCTGAATGCAAATTAAGTCACATTTCACGTTATGTTGTTTTTTCTCGGATAAAGTGGACAGAGTCGCGCGACTACGCTTCCCTCCCCTGCAATGCACTTGTGCACGGTAACCTGCGAGAACACGGAGCAGAAGACAGGCTGCTTCTTCGACCCTTCTCGTCAAATCTTAAGCGATACCAATCGGCCAAACGGCCCACTGACAGTCATGAGGCTTCTGTCTTAATTAACTGGTGATGTTCGTGACTGAGGACCCAGATGATGAAGCTGTTTGTCCATGTGCTGAACCGGCTGGGCCCCCACGAGCCTGTCCCACAGTGACATCTACACTGAACACAAATCAGACGGCACAGCCTCAAATCCGTGTCGGGGCTCTCGTCTCCAATTCGAGAGCTGTGCCGTAATCACAAGCTTCTGTGGATGAAAGGAAGTCAGCTCTCTGAATATTAGCTAATGCCACATTTGCAAGTCCTGAAGAGATCTGTGCCGTTAAAAAAAAAAAAATAGATCATTTCGAGTGAACCTATATATATGAATTGCTTTGTTCTGCTCAACTGATAGACGCAATGCCTGTGCTGGGATTAAACCCTTTTCATCATAAAACCTCATCTGGTTCGGAGTCCAAGTCCATCAAACCTTTTCCCTTTAAAGTCCCGCCTTTGATTCTACATCAATTTATTCAAACCGCAGCTGGGTGGCTGAAAACGAAAGGACAGCCTCATTTAAACCAACCATGTTCCCAACTTGAAAGAAGGGCTATAATTAAAAAAATGGGCATAAAAGAATGGAAATGGGATAATATTTTTTAATGGTAGTTCAAAGGCCGACAGATGTCAGAGCCTTTGAAGACGTCTGTACACTGAGCAAGGAGTTGCCATAAGGAGCCTGCCTGAGAGGTGAAGCAGCTTTGTAATGGCTGAAAAAGCCCTTGCAGACACATCCTCGTGTTTTTAATTTGTCAGAGTTTCTGCAGTATTTTCTGATTAATGACACACGATTATAACTGCATAGCAGACATGTTTTTATCCTCGGCTAAATGAATCGTTTATCCCACATTCTTTCAGAACTAGATAAGAATAGGGCCCTATCCTAGGAAGCCCCAAACTGTTCCGATCGATTCACATATTTATGCTAATTTTGTGGGACTGGCCGAATCCAGAGCGAGGACATGTTGCCAGCTTTTGTTCTCCTAATAGTCTGTCTGTTGCTGGTAACGCTGCGATGCACATGTGGTCGTCAGAGCCCGATTCACTACAGTTTCATTCTTTTCATGTACATGGAACAATATGTGCTTGAATAATTAATTTGTGCACCAAGTCATGTCAAACCAAATTAATGTTTAAAAACATTCCTGCACTCAACCTAAACAACCATGGGCTGCCACAGGGTTTCAGAAGAGGAGATGCTTAGCGGGGAAAACTGCAGCTGTAACTGCAGTATGATGTTAATGCTGCTGAAAAGGGGCTCGAACGCCGCGTGGAAAATGCTGGGGAGGCTGCGATGGGGGGCTCCTGATCGTTCCGACATGTCAGTCTAATTTGTCCTGTGAAATGGCCTCATGGTGCTCAGGGAGGCTGAGCTCAAGTCAGTGGTGAACAGCAGCGGGATAAAGGCTTTCCCACGAACGAGCTCGCCCATGATTGCTCTCAGGAACAGGCACAGGGCCTCGAGAGCTCAGAGGCTTTGAAGTCACATGGTCTGGGTTCAAACCCCAGCCCTCCAATGACGCCCCGCACTGCGTGGCCTGTCCTTTCTGTAAAAACTGACATAATACCTGGGTCCTCCAGAAAGCGTCTGAGGCACAAAACACTGCTCAATGCTCTTTCTCAAAATAATCAGACACATGCAAACATAAAACTAGGCCTGTCCAGTTGAAAATGCTTCTTTCTAGACAGACGTGTCTGTGGATCTCACTTGCAGGCCCCTCATGCGGGCAGGACACCCGGGCCTAAGCACACACCCATCCATCCCGGAAGCTGACCTCAGCCCAGTCCTGCAAGCCTAAGCTCAGATGAGGCACCAGGGCAGGGGGCGCGGGCAGGTGAGGGGCAGCCCGGCAAACAGGACTGAGCGGCACCCTGACCTGTGTGTGGCCCTCGCAGGCGGGGTGCCCTGGGTCCCCACGAGGGCAGGTGTGTCCCAGTGAGGGGCAGCTTCCTCTCCCAGGGCTCCAGCGACCACGTGGGCGCTGCTACTGAGGTGGACCCAGGGCGGGCGAAGTCCACCCCACCCCACCCCCATCACAGGCCCTGTGCTGTTCCCCCCTCGCTAGCTCCAGACGCTGGGTCTCTGGCCCCCTACCAAGGAGGACCCAGAGCAGGTGAAGCTCCCCCCCGACCCCTATCACAGGCCTTGTGCCTGTCCCCCTCCACCACTCCAGACACCGAGTGTCCGGCCCCCAGCCCAGCAATGTCCCAGCAGGATGTGCTCGTCCCGTGCCCGTTCCTCTCCGGTCTGCTGGACACACTGCCCACGGTTAGATCTCCCCCTTCTTCCGCGTGATGGACTCCATGTTGACGAGGGCTGTGTGACTAGGAACGACCTTGTGAGGGGACGAGCTGACCGTCCCCCCGGCTCCTGCTGCTTAGATCTTCCTTTCTCTGGAGGTTTCCCGGCGCCTTCAGGCACACACAGCTTCCTGACACGGACCGCAGTGCGGATCACCAGGTACCCGATGGGGTAAAGGGACGGGAGACACGGACGGGATGCACCCCAGCTGGCACCAGGGTGCAGGGAGGCCTGCTCAGACTGCTCAGCACAGTGCAAAGTGCTTCCAGGCACTGACCACGCCACGCCTTCCGTTCTAATCTGCAGAGTGAATCTCTATGCACTAAAAACGCTCGGTGTGCAGGCCGTCTCCCTGAACGCGGCCTTTTGGATCACCCGCAGATGCTGCTGTCCCCCCACTCCAGGCTCCGTCTCCTCGACACAGGGGTCAGGGCCCTCTCTCACTTCACTGCTCTTTTCTGGCCTGCTCGAGGCGGCCCTGAGGTCTGTCTCTTTCCACGCTGGTATTGTTACTAGGTCCTCGCACACACGGCGGGGGTGGCAGGCAAGTATGCAAGGTTTCCAGAGAGCAGCAAGAAGCCAGGAGGGTAAGGATCGCCCCCCAGAGAGGGGCAGCCAAGGGCCCAGAAGGACCCAATCAGCTCACCACCCGATCAGCGTTCATCGGCAGAAGGTGCCCTCGTGGAGACTGCGGGCCAGGCACTGTCCTGCTGACGGGCGTTCCCGCATCTCTGCCCCACGCAGCCGGGCCCTGTCCTCAGTGGCTCCTCTGTCCTGGGGCCCCTCTGGGCTCCCCTCCCCATCATGAGGACTCACACAGCCCTGTGTGTCCACAGACGGTGAGCAGGGCGCGCTGTGGTCAACACGCCCCATCGACCCAGTGCCGGCATGCAGCAGGGGCTCGCAGGTGACATGACTGACCGTGTGGGGTTCCGGACGCGGGGCGAGACCAGCAGAGATTCGAAGCGGCGACTCAGGCTCACACGCCAGTGGGTGGGCGAGACTGCCGTGACCAGCATCTATGATGCATGTCCAGTAAGAACTTGATCGCTGCGTCCGGGCCCCTGCTTTACTGGTTATCTGTGTGCCAGTGATGTCCAAATATGTGTCTCTGGAATCTCCACCTGCACTTCCAGCCCGTCTGACGCGTCTCCATCTGGACGTCTAAGGTGCAGCTCACCCCGGCCTGGCCCTGACACAGCTCCTGCTTTCGCTCCCTCCTCACAGTCCTCATGCCTGACGCCTTACCCAACCAGCTGTGTCGTTCACTTGCTAAGTCGTGTCTGACTATTTGCGACGCCATGGACTGCAGCACGTCAGGCCTCCCTGCCCCTCACTATCTCCCAGCGTCTGCTCAGTTCACGTCCACTGAGTTGGTGATGCTTTCCGACCATCACATCTCATCTAGTTAGCTACTCAAACACCAGCACACCCTCCTGACTCAAACACACGTGGCACAGACACGCAGGACCCTCCGCAGCAGCTGCAGGGGCCGTTGAGAAGCAGGGATCAGAGCGTGTCACCTATTGCTCAAAGGAGTCCGCTTATCTTCCAATCACGTGCAAAGTCAAACCCAACATAAATGGGCATCATTCATGTGGCAAGCCCTCCTCAAGTGTCCACCCCATCCCCAGGGCCTGCACAGAACTGCACTCAAAAAGCCTTTGCCGAGGAAATGAGTCAAGGTGAAGGCATAAGGAAATGCCATATACATAATTCTGCCTAATTTTGACAGACAGGAAAACGTGTGTGGAAGTTAATTTGATTTATATAATATCCAAGTGTCACAATTACAAAAATGTTCAAGTCACAGGGTTCCATTTTGTCAGTATCAGCACGGAACAATGAGATTTCAAAAAGCAATCAGGACAGTCAACAATAATGATTTTCATGAGAAGATGTACTCCACTATTCCTCTTTCTGAAGTGATTTCTTTCTGATTTATCTATTTTTAGTTGAAGGATAATTGCTTTACGGCACGGTGCTGGCTTCTGCTGCACGTCAACATGGACCAGCCACAGGCTCACATGCATCCAGGCTTCCCTGGTGGCTCAACTGGTAAAGAATCCGCCTGCAACGCAACAGACCCCAGTTCACTTCCTGGGTCAGAAAGATCCCCTGGCAAAGGGAGAGGGGACCCGTTCCGGAATTCCTGGGCCTCCCTGGTGGCTCAGATGGTGGAGAATCCGCCTGCAACGCAGGAGACCTGGGTTCGATCCCTGGGTTGGGAAGATGCCCCGGAAGAGGGCATGGCAACCCACTCCAGTATTCTTGGCTGGAGAACCCCATGGACAGAGGAGCCTAGCGGGCTCCAGTCCACGGGGTCGCAAAGAGTCGGACACAGCTGAGAGACTAAGAACAGCACACACCCCTGTCCCCTCCCTCTGGAACTTCCTTCCCACCTCCCACCCACCCTACGCCTCCATGGTCACAGAGCACCCGTTTGTGCCCCTGAGGCATTCAGCAAATTCCCGCTGGCTGGCTGTCTCACACTTGGTTGTGTGTTCTTCCAAGGAGCACCGACTTGACGGGAATAGCCGCACGTCACTGAACCAGACGGAGGGCTGAACGTGCCCGAGTCCACCCCTCGCTTCTCGAAGCGCGAACCAGCGCTCGGCCACGACCGGCTTCTAGGGCCGGGACACGCCACACCCCTGGAACTCGGGACTCTTCTCTAACACCAGCTTTGGCAGTAATCTCTGAGTAAAGGAAGAACCAGCGTTTTCCACCCCCAAGCCCCCTCATCCTGTGCGCACGCCAGTGTCACTTTACCCCGACCTGTTGTGAAGCGTGCCCTGAAAGGGAGAGCGACGCTCACGTGACAAAAATCAGCCTGTCAGGAAGCTTTCGGCGAACACGTGCATTCTGTGTGTGAAATGACGTCTTCGCGGAGATCACAGTAAATCAGGTCCCACTTGGCCCTGGGTCTGCGGTCTGCTTCGTGAATGGATACTCACCTAAGGAGTAAGCTTAAGATGGACGAATCACCAGTCTAATTTCAACCTTTTTAAGACCCACAACTTTTAAGTCCTCACTGGAAAATTGCCTTAAGAGTCTAGGCCTGGCTGGACCACTGTCCGTGCTCACTGACAGCTCCTCTGTACCACAGAGTAATAATGTCAGTGGGATACACACACACACTCACTCACTCACACACACTCACACTCACACAGTCACACACACTCACTCACATACACTCACAGACACACACACTCACACTCACTCACACACACACACAGATACACACTCACATACACTCAGACACACACACTCTCACACACACACTCACACACTCACGCTCACACACACGCTCACACTCACAGACACACACTCACATACACTCACAGACACACACACACAGACACACACTCACACACACACACACTCACACACAGACACACACACACTCACACACACACACTCACACACATTCACACACACACTCACTCACACACAAACACACACACAGACACACACTCACACAGACACACACTCACATACAGACACACACTCACACTCACACACTCACGCTCACACTCAGACACACACACTCACACTCACATACACTCACAGACACACACACTCACACAGACACACACACTCACATACACACAGACACACACTCACACACACCCTGAAACCACTGCAGCACTGGAGCTGCCCCCACTAACAAGGAAACAGACCGCAGCCCAGGCCACATACTTCAGCAGACTTCATCCCCGAGGACACCATCAACTCATTCTCCAATATTGCCTTCAGGCTTTGACTTCATACCCAAGAAAAGACAAGTCCAAAGGAAAGGGGAAAATAACACACGTTCTCAGCCCTGCAGGTCTGTGTACTGTTTCTTTATGATCCCTTCCCCAACAGCTTAGGACACAAATATCCAAAAGCACTCGAGAGGTTGGCTAACAGCTTAAAGCAACTGTTAGAACAAGTGATGAAAACCAATTTTCACTAGATTTTAATACTTGTTTCAATGGAAAAATATTGCAAAGTTCCACATTAATCCACCAATTAGGTCTCAATGAAACCACTTTTTATTATCCTAAAGTTTCCTTCTATTGACAATATTTTTCAAAGGTTTCCTTTCCATAAATACTAAAGACATTTGAAAATAGGCTATTATAACGCTCGCCTCCTCAAACAGGAGTGGACGGTCTCCCAGCAGAAAGGTCTGTTACTTTTCTCAGGAGCAGGCTCAGGTGCTAAACAGCCTCTGCGCCGCGCGGCCGGGCGCGGGCCAACCAGCCTGACTGAAGACGCCGCGGCGCAGCGAGCTTCAGCCTGCGGCTCTTCCAACGCGTGGTGACATCAGCACTTGGCCAGCGCTTCCTGCGCTCTGCCTTCAAGCTCGCCATCACAAAAATCACCTCAAATGTACAAGCGAAGACACCAGGGACGCCTCCTAGAGAACTGAGTCAGAAACCCAAGGATGACTTTTCCGAGACCTCGAGGAAGAGGAGCGACTCGTCCAGCGTCCCCTCAGTGATTTCACCCACACGGAGGTGAGCAGATAGCCTTTATTGCTGGAGTATTTTATGTATTTAAAAAAAACCCCAAAACCGAAAACCTTTCATTTTGACCAAAATTACTCTAGAATTCAGTTCAAACTGCATCAACATACGTTGCTTTTGAAGATTCTAAACAAAACACACTTTCTAGTTGCTCCTCGTATTTCTATCAGGAAAGTCTCCAGATCTGAGCTTCCTAAACCGCCTCGGCCTCGTCTCTTAGAAGGCTCTGACTAGCTGCTGCCACGCAATACATGGGCTCCTTTAGGGAAAAAAGGCAACACTGAAGGCTTTGGGATTTAAAAAGCCACTCCACTGAAAGGTGCGGATCATAGCTAACATTTAAAATTAGTATGTGCATACACAGACAGTTATCTACAGCAAACCATTCACAACCAATCGTATTTAGCCAGAATTAGACGTAAATTCCTAGGCAACCTTTTATAAGGACTGGCAGGTCCCACTGAGACGCAAGCCTACCGGATTCTTGCTGCTGCTGCTGCTAAGTCGCTTCAGTCGTGTCCGACTCTGTGCGACCCCACAGATGGCAGCCCACCAGGCTCCGCCGTCGCTGGGATTCTCCAGGCAAGAACACTGGAGTGGGGTGCCATTTCCATCTCCAGTGCATGAAAGTGAAAAGTGAAAGTGAACTCGCTCAGTCGTGTCTGACTCTTCGCGACCCCATGGACTGCAGCCCACCAGGCTCCTCTGTCCATGGGATTCTCCAGCAGGAGCACTGGAGTGGGTGCCATCACCTTCTCACACTGGACATACCTTCTTACTGCAGTAATAACGTGGAAACCAAAAGTGAACCCATTTCAAAAACAAAGTCATTTTTCCATCCTACAAGTTCTAAAATTTGTGGGAAGGATTTCTATTCCAAATAAAATACTAAGAAACACACATCTCTTCAGAGTTGTACTTGTCTCAGATGGGAGGCGTGGCCATGGCTGTGACTTTGGAGAAAGACTGAAGCCACTGGCTAAGACCCGACTTGGGTTTACACAGCCTGAGTTACGGGTAATCAGTGCTTTAAATCTAGTAACCTATTAACAACCCAAAATTGAAAATACAGGGAGAGGATACATGGAATTCAGAGACAGTGAGCTCCTCCATAAGCAGTGAGTGGGCAAGGGCCCTGGCTGTGAGCCCAGCGACGCTTCTAGGCATGTCCCCCTGGGCGACTCGCTGTGCTTTCAGAATCTGCCCTCATCAGTAAAGGGAAATACATTTTCTGACCCAGGTGAGGTCAAAACCACTTCCAAACAGGAAATTTAATCCTCGTGGGGGGTTGGAGGGCTGAATGAGATAAAGCAATGGAAAGGACCAAGCAGAGAGCTTGGTGCATAGGAAACATACGATGAATATTCGTTGTTAAGGCTGCTGTTAAAATGCACACGAGCGTAAAGATTCAGTGTTGTTCCAGGAGGTGCTGCTGACTAGTTACAACTCTGCAGCAGCGTCGAGTGCAACAAATCACTGAGAGAAACGCAAAGGAAGATGCAAGTCTCGGCCTGGGAACAAAGGTCCCAGTGTCTGCCACGCCCAGTGAGTCACAGGACTCTCTTCCCTTCTCCACCTCCAAGCCTCTCCAGAAATCTAAAACCTTCCTCGGAAGAGGCTGTGAGATGAAGAAAGAGCACTGAATCAAGGTCAAGAAGCTCTGGTTTGCTAACTCTGTGACCTTGGGCAAGATAACAGTCTTGGAACCACACAGGTTCTTTACGTATAAAATGAAAATAACTGGATGCGGCCATCTGTTTAGATGACTTCAATCTGAGATGCAGACACTCGGTGTGCTCACAAGCTTCCATCTTTTGGAACACGCCGTGAGTACAGACTGTGCTCCCGGGAAACCACCCACTTTCACCACCGCAGAGCAGTCACCTTAAGGTCTCCCACTGTAAATATCTCCAGCATTTAACTACTATTCTTCAGGAGCAATTTACATATTTCTTTAAAAATACAATAAGTATAATGAGAACAAAGGACAGAGTTTTTAAAGCAACCATCATGGATGATATAGTCATTAATGCAAAGGGAATACTTTATATGTTAGTATTTGGAAGGTTTGTCTTGAAAAGGAATATTCTTTATCTAACAGCGGACCACATGCCATAGAATGTGGTTTCCATGGTAACTGCCACATTTTTAAAAATATGCACAGGATTGAAGATACACTGTGTAACTCTATGATAAATGGATCATTCTTAGAGAAATCACTTTCCTTGTCTCAACCTGTCTTTGTTTTTTAAACTTAATATAATTTTCTCCACAATGAAAACCAAGTTGAATGATTTATATAGTTTAATTATAGGTATATATGCTACTTTTGTGCTTTAAGATGAAAATAATTATAGAATTTCAGAATTCTTATGAAAAAGAAAGCTGGTGATCTACCAAAAATGTAGCTTCACTTGAAATGGCATCTTTCCCTATTTTCTCCTAATTAAGCACCTAAGGAATATTCTTACACATGGTAACATACACAATAATACATTAGTGCAAAGATCTTATTAGTCCACAGGCCGCACTCTTAGGCTCCTCACCACTGGATATTAATAAAATGAGATCTTCTCATCAATGCCTCTGTTTCTGAATATAAGAAGGACCTTTGCCCTATTTGGAAAATCCTGAATAACCTGAGTTTTTGGCATCAGAAAAAGAATACATCGCCCACAGGCTTTTAAACATGGCTTAGTGGGTAAAACCTCTATTTATATTTTAAACAAGCACCAAAAGTTCCTCAGCTATCTTAAACAAAGCATTTCAATAATACTATAAAACTTTATGTAAAAAAAAAAAAATGGAAAATTTTAGCACGTGGTTTTACCCCAAGTCTACTAAAAAGAAGCTTTCTTTGCTTTTTGCAAAATGAAGAGAATTGTTAAAAGCATTTTCCCACCAGCGCCTCTGATGCCTGCATTGAGCACGCCGTCCGCGGCAGAGCACACTTGCTACACGATTAAGCTCAGAGTGCCCCGCCTCTGCCCCGACACACGTGGCGCGTGTATCGGGACCAGCACTACGTGTGGGCGTGCACGCTGAGCCCTGGGCCCCCCTGAGGTGACTGCGTGTCCCTGAGGAGAAGAGGGGAGCACAGAGGTGGGGTGGCGCGAGCAGCCGCAGCCGCGTTACAGGGCGGGGGGGATGGCTGATGTAATTCGGTTTGTCTGAGCAACCAGTCCAGAGTCCAGTCTGACCCAAAGAAATAAAAATATCTGCTACCCCGAAACAAAGCAGATGACACTAGTGACAGTACTGATGATGAGACAGCGTTCTGGTTACGCAGGTAGGGAGTGAACCATTTTAGTGCAGGTACAAACATCCTGTACTCCCGGACCAAATTACCCTTTGATTTATCGTTTATTACAGTTTTCCACAGTGTCAATTCAGAGGACAGGAGAATCAGATGTAAGGAAGAGAGCAACACACCTGGAAATTAACATTAGGGCACTGACTTTTAAAGCACTTTCAATTTCAGCCAAGTTTCTAATTTTAACACCCTAGCGATGCTTTATACGGGTTTCTGGAATAGTCATATAGTGATGGTATAGAAATTTTTAAGCTTGTGACTTAAAATAAGCTTTCTTATGATTCATAATATCTACAAAATTGGATATCTCAAAGCAGCTGTGCTTTTTGATGTTGAGGATAATGACATTATCCATAAATTAAAATGAAAATTTGGCACATTAAAATAAACCTGCTAATTACATTTTGTGAAAGTAGTTAAAGAATCTTAAGGTTTTCCCACTGGGTTTTTTTCCCAAATGTTTCAACACCTACAGAGCGTCATCAATTATACTGGCCAGTACCTTTTATAGTAAGCCCTGTGTCTTAAATTTCTCTCAGAACTGAGAGCTAGAAAATGATGCGCTGGTAGGATCTCTTACATTAGACACTTAGGCTTACGCAGTTCACCATGTTGCCCTCTTCACTGCAGCTTCCAGGCAAGCTCTGAGCTAGAACTTGTACTTAGCTGGAACATGTTCTTTAAGAGCATGGATTTTCTGATGTGGTTAATATCATTTATTGCTTAATTGTTATTTTCAGCTATATTTCACCTGCATAATGTGTTTATCATAAAATGCTGCCTCAAATCCCTTTTGAAAGTGCTTGGAATACAAAGAAATTAAAATCAAATGTTTTCAATAGAAAAAGTGCCAGCCCCCTCCAAGCCCAGAAACCACATACAGGTTCAAGAATAATGTCAGAACACACACACTGTTAAAGTGACCCGTAGAATGATCTCTGAGGGATAACAGCCCATCCTGAACGCACTGCGAACATGCACACGCCGTTTATAGCGGACATCTGCTGATCTGGAGGTCTTTTCTTTTTCTAACGCGTTACACCCTCAGGGACATACCAGACTGCACATCTCATACAAGGGGCAAGACTGCATTTTAGCAAAATGTAAGTATCACAGCATAAAGTAGCCCATTGCTGAAAACCAAGGAAGTATTAAGATAGAACTGTTAACACTGTCTATTACAAACACCTTTTTTGGGAAAACTTTTTAAAGTAGAAGAGAGAAGGAAGAGGAGATCTAAAACCCGCACGTTTTGGAATCAGCAATAGCACGTGGCCGCTTACTGAGTCAACACGGCAAAATCCAGACGTTCTGTCTTTTACCCAAAATTGTTCCTCTTACAACCACGGTCCTCAGTTCAGGGCGCCGAGAAGGACATCAGGGCGCCAGGGTTAGGCTAGACCCACTCCGGGCCGGGGGCTCTGCGGTGCACGCGGTGGCGCCCAGCGGCCCCTGCGCCGCCCGCACCTCTCTCGCCTGCGCCTCACCAGCGGCCCCCGGGGGCGACACGCCCGGGCGGACCGCGGGGGGACCGCGGAGGCGCGCTGGGCCGGCTCTGCGGGCTCACGCGTGCTGCCGCTCCGGGTGCAAATCTCAGAGACCCGGGCCGCCTCTGCGGGCTCACGCGTGCTGCCGCTCCGGGTGCAAACCTCAGAGACCCGGGCCGCCTCTGCGGGCTCACGCGTGCTGCCGCTCCGGCTGCAAACCTCAGAGGCCGAGCAGCCCTCGAGTGGTTCTGGGCACTAAAAGCGCGCCAAGGGATCAAGGAATCTGTGTCCTGCTTTCCCTCAGTTTCAAGGGGCAAACTGCAGAAATTCTTTTACTACACTGCAGTTCAAAAGCAAAACAAGAATTACATGAGGACTACCACGTTAGACAAAGCTCTCCTAAGATGATCGCAACAAAACTACGCATCACCTTTATATTAAAATTATATATATATTATATAAATTAATATATATTACATTATGACGGCATCAAGCGAATCACTCACCAGAGGACCTTCAATAAGTGGGATCTGGCAAGTGAGAAATATTTGCTAATGAGGTTGTGAATTTCTGTATGTCTTGACGTCTACTGACGCCCCTCAGGGACATACCAGACTGAACATCTTATACGAAGGGGGAAGACAACGGGCATTTCAGCAAATGTAAGTATCACAACATAAACCAGCCCATCCCTGAAAACCAAGGAATTATGGTAAAAAGATATGCCCAGAATAATTAGCTCAATGCACCGAATAAAATGAGAGATGGTTAGCTGTCCTCAGGGGTATTACTGTATCCTGTCGTTTCTCTATGAAACAGAAATTGCTAGAATAACAACACACTTCTAATAATTATACAGCAGCTTCATGAAAGGAGCTCCCGGTTGTCGCGGTTCGCCTTGAGGCAGATGTCTGCACTTTGTAACCCTGGCTTTCTTACTAGCACACAGCGCATTACACGCCCAAAAGGAGCCAGGAGTGGGTTTTCTTAGTCACTGCATTCAAGAGTCTGACAGGTGAAGAGCAGCGGAGCCGCGGTGCCCCTGACAGGTCGTCCCCGGAGCTCTCTCGGCTAAGGCTCCAGCCTGTCCTCTCCACAAAACGCCTCCGCGCCGCCGACCTGCGCGAGCGGCCCGCGCCTCCCGCCGCAGACAGAGCGCCGCCCGCCGGCCCGCGGCAGGCCTGCGGCTCCCGCACCGGACCTCGAGGCGGCCGTTTCGAAAAGCCCCTGCTACTTCCTAAAACATATGGCACTTTGGGCTTTTTTTGAAATTTATAAATGTAGTTCAGAACCTAAAAGGTATTATACATTATTTAGACCACAATCCTGAAAAGGTATATTTGGAAAATTTACGACTTACCCGAGGAAACTGAATTAATAGCCCCAATAAATAGCCAAAAATGAATATAAGTTGTTAGCATTTTGGTATATATCATTAGATGTTTTAAAATATCGCTTACTGACAAGAGTTTTTTTTTTTTAAAAAAAAAAAACATGTTCTCTAAAAACAATGTAGTATAGCTTCTGCAGAAAAATCATTTTTCATTTTGATCCAGAATGCATTTAGCCTGTTTCCATTGCTCCCTTGCATTCTTGGGACAGCAATTCCAATTATTTCAAGAAAGACAAAATGTGAGAAATACAGTCATATGCTACAGTGTTTGAGGAGGTCAGATTAATACTTCAATTAGAAGAAATTCAATTGATGACATTATTATAGTCTTCCCATGGCTTAATTGTATCTAATGATTCCAAAACCTCCCTTTTGTTGTCACTGAGTGAACCGCACCCTACACATGGTAGATACGACATTCGCAAAACCACAAAGATTCCCTCTAAATTCGGCCTCCGTTTGTGTCGGCTTTCCACAACACCACGAAAACGGTTAGAAGTTGGATAAATTAATGTGTTTCAGTGTCTCAATTATCCTACCATGCAAACAGTCCCTACACTGACTCAGAACTCCAACACCTTCTCAAAGAGGACAATGGTGAGGCTTCATGCCACCTTCCAAGGCGAGTGTGAACGTGAAAACACCCCTAATAAACTGCATGACTGACCCTCAAAAGGCCAGCGTGTATCTTATGAAGGCTCTAATGAGGCCAGTGGCAGAAACACAGCACACGCTGATTTCACAGAAGCCACCTGCCTAGGCTGGTCCCATGGCTGCTCCAACGACCATCTCTTAGTTAACAAAGCCCACAAAAGAAATTCACCTAATTTTCCTAGAAATCCATATTATTGACCAAAAAAAGCCTGTGCTGAGTATATCCATATTGGCTCCATCGCTATTCCGAAAGTAAAAGGCAACTCAAGGTCAAATGAAAGCGACCAACAAGTCCTATTCTTTGCCTCCCGCCTCCCGCCCTGACTTGAGTTCTAACACCTTACTTAGTAGAATTTGTACATTCAGATAATTATAAAATTGTTTAACACATGTTCAAACAAATAGAAGGTCTATCTCATTTGCTTAAAAATTATATTATTTGGGGAGGAATGTATCTGGGGAGAAGCTTGTGACGGGTGTGGATAATATGGTGAGATTTCAATGGGAAAGGTTTAGACCTCATGGATGATATGGTTTTGTTAGAAGAGAAAATTATCTTTTTATTGTTACCAATTGCTCTTCAATTTTTCTTTAATGAAATTTCACAGCGACCTCCCCAAGAGGACACACTAAAGGCCTTTGATTACATATACCCTAAAGAGTGTATCGTACCACAAAGAAACACACCCAATAAGATTTTTTTTTTCATCTGAAATTTATAAAGATAATTTTCTATGCTGACAGTGCACATTTCATCCATAAGTTTGAAGAGTCAAATGCTACCACAGCTGGGGGTTATTCTGCCAAATGGCTCCCAACAGGGGCTACAGAGATGAGGCTGGGAGGCGTGTGTATGTGCATGTAGGAGAAAGCGGCAGACCTGGTGGGAAACAGCCCTTCTCTGGAGACGTTTTTATCAATTATCATCTCAGTAATCTAATCAAATATAGAGTCTAAAGAAAAAAGCAACACTAGGAAGGAAAAGCAAATATTAAAACAGCTGCTTGATTACCTACAGAGATTAAAACAAAAAGCAAGGAGTGAGGCTGATACATTTCCTAGGGATTTGCTAAGGCTGAGGGGAGGGGTAAGGGGCAGATACCTTAAAAAAAAAATCCATCATGAAAGGAACTGAGACAAGATTATAAAAAAGGGGCCAAGTTATAGCGCGCCATGGGATTTTTAATCTGGCTACCTGTGGTTTCTGTAGTTAAAGCCTTATTCATCCCCCCAAAAAGGAGGGGTGGGGAGAAAACAAAAAAAAATCACATTTATATGTCAGTTTTGCAAATGATCAAATACCGTGCACCAACAAGAATAATAAGAAAACCTGAAACGCTGATGACTGTTTAAAGATGGATACCCGCTTTATCAAATATCATTGGTAATTACCTGTGAGTCTCGCTTCTTGAACTCTCGGATTTGGTTTTCGTGCTCCATGCTGGTGGCGCGGAGCTTGCTCTCCAGGTTTCCGACTTCCCGTTCGTGGTCTCGGACGAGGCTCGCCCTCTCCGCGCTGTGCTGCTGTGAGAGGTGCGTCTTCTCCTGTTCATGCTCCAGCTTCAGCTCTACTATCTGATTGGACAATGAGGACAGTTCATCAACAGAACATCCTCGTCGTCATGACAACTCATGGACAGCTTAATTTTCCTCTAATTTGCCCAAGTTGAAAATTTTATTTTTTGCGTCATCATTACCTCACCCTTAAAATACTCTCATTGGGTGGGGGGGGGGTGGACTTTATCTAAACCTCCCAATATTCAAGACACTTGGGCATATTCAGTAAATCCTTCTGCAATCTATTGACACAAATGCCTGGACATTGAAAAACAAAAATTATGTTGAATGCTAGGTATCTCCTCCCCAAGAATTTGGGGATCACTGACCAGCAGCGGTTGTCAATGGTTAACAGTCAGTACGCTTTGCTTTTTGCTTAAATATATACACGTAAAAACAGCAATTACATCGGTCTGTTTTCTTTATGGTTTTCAAATAAAAGATCGAAGCTAAGTACGCATCTGGATTATTGTATATACAGTTGTCTTTCTTAAAATAAAATGATAAATCTCAAAGCTCTGTTATCTCGTTGTCAGCCACGGGACAGCAACACAAACAGCTGTGGTGTGCTCCAGGGGCACCTGCTGCGCCGCCAGCCCTCGCCATGACTTCATAAAGAGCACGCCATTCGCAGGGTGCTTTCCCAGTCCACTCCACGCTGGAGACGGTGACCTTGGCTGGTCTGAGCCGCGCCCCGCTAGACTGAGTGGCAGCCGGAGACCAAGGGCCCGGTTGCCGCAGCTTTGATACTAATCCTCCGGGCCGCGCACAATGGCACCCTACCTGGCCCGCACACTATAGCCGGCCAGGCTGCCTTTGAAGCAGGTGCTGAATGGGGACTGCAGGACGCCAGCTTCCCCAGTGAACTCCAGGCCACACAGCTGCGAGGAACAGTCACTTGGATTTTTCTTCAGTTTTGGTGGATTTCAGGGGGAAAAACTGCTGTTATCGAGAATATGTGGCGTTATTTTCGGCGTGAGAATCCATCTTCGAAAAAGCTAACAGTAGGAGCCTGCTCCACGTCAATCTAGGTTCGTGCACTGAATCACTAGGCTACCTTATCTTAAAGCTATAGCACTCATTTCTCCAGGCGTGCAGCCTACACACTTCAGGAGCTATTTTCTTTGGAGAGTTAACACTCTCATCTTCTAATTGCAAATTAAGAAACAGAAAGTGCTTTTAAATGTAGCTTTCAAAACAGTTTTATTATTGTTATTTTTCCTTGAGAGTGGGAAAATAAATGATCCATTTCTGATCACTCATTCATTTTTTCTACTGTTTAGAAGAAAGTGTCCTAATTCTCGAATACACATACATATTGAACAAGATAGCATATAAAATAATATGGAAATTTTAATTTTGCATCCGAGAACAAAGATGCATGCTAGTGAATTTATGTCTTTTAAAAATGACAGATTTTTCCTTCAGATTATTCCATTACAGGCAATAAACAGAAAAATATAAGTATTCTCCTTATATACTATGCCAAGTGGAACAGTTCTCTATGATTATTTAAAATAAATGTGCATGGTTGACTCTGTGAGTCACACAACTACAATGTTAATCCCAACAAAAAAGAGAATTTAAAATTTTACTGACATTACTGCATCATTTTCAGGCAGCCAAGTAATGAATTATTGAGTTGGGATATTTTTAGAATAGTCTTGGACACATTATTATTCCTGCTCAGTATTATACTATCAAGCATTATAATAATGAAATTATATATTTTAGTAGAAGATTTAAACATGTAACAAGGAAATCAGTTCAGTTCAGTCGCTCAGTCGTGTCCGACTCTTTGCGACCCCTTGAACTGCAGCACGCCAGGCCTCTCTGTCCATCAGTGACTCCCGGAGTTCACTCAGACTCACGTCCATTGAGTCAGTGATGCCATCCAGCCATCTCATCCTCTGTCATGCCCTTTTCCTCCTGCCCCCAATCCCTCCCAGCATCAGAGTCTTCTCCAATGAGTCAACTCTTCACATGAGGTGGCCAAAGTACTGGAGTTTCAACAGAATACCTTTTGAAATTATTATGCTCTTTACTCCAAATGTTGTTTGTGGTTGCAAACAACATTTTTGACACTATTACAATAATAACAATTTAACATTACTCTTCCTTCCTCATGAATTATGAGTTACTTAGAAGTAAGAACCACATCTTTACATCCACAAAATTAGATACATACTAGGTGCTCTATATGTGTTTTCGGCGGTGGCGGGGGGTGGGGGGGGTTGGATAAATTCCAGATTCTACAGAATTAATGTTTATATCAAACCTTGCTTTAGAAAATTTCACTTGTCTCCCTAATCCTACGAAAAATCACATTCTCNCTGTTCCATGTCCAGTTCTAACTGCTGCTTCCTGACCTGCATACAGATTTCTCAAGAGGCAGGTCAGGTGGTCTGGTATCCCCATCTCTTTCAGGATTTTCCACAAGGAAATAGAAGGAGCTAAAAAGTTCTACTCAGATCTGATTCTCAAAAGTCTCAAAAAAAAAAAAAAATGAAGAGAATGGATGTGATTTAAAATTGATAGAAAGCAAAATATTTTACGATACTCTAAGGAAAAGTAACTGATAGGCCTACAATTAGGGCAGAAGAATTGCAGAAGTTTCCCCAAGAAAAGACGTGAGACCGGGACTGGCTGAGAGGGACTAGCAACGGTGCAGCCACGCTCCAGGCTCAAGGACCAGTGCCCTTGCACAGAAACGCTGAGTTATCTGAGGAGCTCCAACAGGCAGCAGGGGATCCTGCTCACGTTCACATTTCAGTTCATTCATTTTCAAAACCAGGCACCGACGAAAGGGGGACAACGGTGCCTGAAGCCTAGAGAAGCTGTTCATAAACTAAGCTTTCAAGCAGCGCGCTCTCGTGTCAGGGCCTGCTGCCCAGTGAGGCTGGTTAGGGAACAGTCTCAAGGCTTTCTGACACCTTTGCAAGTGAAATAGCTCAGTCCTGACTGCCCAACCCAGTGCTGCCTGACCAACTTCTAGACGTCACAAGCCCTTTGGTTCCCTCACTGTCATCAATTTCAGGCAGGGGGGTCCTCCCCAGATTAACAGTAGAGTCCAGGAGAAAAACCCCAATGTTTCAGGAACATCTTAAGGATAATGTTCACAACGCCGTCATCAAGGTGGGTTGCGTTAAATTCAGCCCAGCCTCTAAGTGTAGAGACATGTCCTTGGCACGTGGGCACGCCTCAACAGTGAACTGAAGCGGCGTGTCCCTTCACCTGGAGCTACTGCACACGTCTAGCTGACCAGTGCTGTTTAATGGAGTTCACGGCGACCAGGAGGTGGCGCGGCAGGGACTGTGTGGAGGATGGGACCACAGGCAGCATCCGCAGGGAAGACAAGTCTCAGCAAGGTCTCTGTGTCAGTGCTCTGGCGGGAGGAGGCCCGTCACCGAAGACCTCAGTGCTCACTGAGTGGTGGGCCTGGAACTGGGTGGGCATGAAGGCAAACTGGCGAGTCATCTGGTAGCCAGTCCTCTGCCATCCTGGACTCAACAGTGGGACCTGGGTCTGGGAGAGAAAACTGCTGTGTTGCGTAGAAATTGCAAGGCTGACTCACAAGGAATTATCGAGAAGGATGGTGCTCCACCCACGACGCACCCCCGGCACGCTCTGGCCGGGATTCTGAGGCCCCTGAAGGCACAGACCTCACCCTCAGGCTGGATCCTGCCACAGTCTGATCACGGCCTCCTCACTCCCCGAGGCAGCACACAAATGCCTCGGGCAGGAGCACAGGCCAGGCCCGAGGACCGGGCTGGGCGGGCCGGAGGGCCAAGGCTCTGAGGGTCTCGAGTCTGAACCTGAGTTCTCGGAACTGTTCGACAGCAAGCCCAGTGCGAGCAAATGCTGCCTGTTACTGCTGTTCAGTCACTCAGTCGTGTCCAACCCTCTGCCACCTCTTAGACTGCAGCCCGCCAGGCTCCTCTGTCCGTGGGATTTCCCAGGCAAGAATCCTGGAGTGGGCTGCCATTTTCTCCTCCAGTACTACCTGAAGACCTGTTAGCAGTCTTATATTACTAACCTTTAAAAGACAAACGGGATGCAGCAAGTCATCACTTCTCAGTACACAATACACAGAAGATCAACTGTCCCAGTAATATACCTTAAAGTCAGAAATCCCAAAGCCAGGAGAGTAAGTGACAGACACAAGAGAATGCACCCAACGGATAAAAAGGAGGAATTACGGTGCAAAATAGTAGCTGAAATGAGCTCAGAGTAACCAGATGACAAAGCCACACTCTGCAAGCCTTGGTGTGCGACGAGCTGCAGCTTCGGGAGGGGGGCAGGAACGCCCTCCCTGTTCTCTGACTCGAGAAGGAGGAAGAGGAGTTGCCAGCTGGGAGCCCTGGGGAGAGCCGCCCTGGAACTCAACCATCTCGGCTCTCGGGTCAAGTGGATGCACACGTGAGAGCCGAGAGCCTGGAGAGCATCAGAGGTCCTGAGCACAGCGTTCCTCTGACCCCTGGGGTCCCCCAGCACCCTGAGGCCGCCGCTCATCAGCAGGAGGGGCGGCCGTCCCCCGAGCCGCCGCCGCCTCCACCACAGCTGACGCTGGACGGCAGAGGGGCTGCTCCCGCTCTGCCCTCTGCACTGCTTGGGCTGCTGTCCCCGCCCTACTGGCCTGGACTCATCAGGGGCAAAGGCCTTCCTGCCACCGCAGCGGTCAGCCGTCGGCCTCCGTCCAACCTCCCGGCCAGCGACGCCTGCACAGCTGGGGACCCAGGTCCTCGTCTCCTGCCTGTGCCCAGCTGTGCACAGCACGGGAGCTGCGCCCGCCCACCGCTGCCCCCAGGCTGCTCTCGGGCATTCTTCCCATTTCCTCCCTCTGGTGCCCACATCTGGCTGCTGCTGCGTCCCCAGCTCAGGCTGGGCACTTCCTCTCTGTGAGTCAGCGTCTGTCACCACTGTTTGTCCACCTGGTTGCTCAGCTGGAGAACCCAAGTCCCCTCTCCTTCAAGCGCCATTCCACAGCATCAGCAAGCCTTGCCCGCCTAACATCTACGATGAAAGGACACGCTCATGCAGTGGGCCCTGCACTCAGATGTGGCATCCCGCTGCGTCTCTGCGCGGCGGTCACGGCCTCACCTCACACTTCGTCCTCAGGCTGGGGGGCCGTGGGCTCCCCACCACCACTACCAGGGCAGATGCCGCCATGCACACTGCCACATCGAAGCACCGTGCAGTGTTCGCACGGAGAGGCTGCTCAGTAAACGTGAAATAAGTGACGAAGGACAGGATTTGAGCTCAGATGTTGAAGGAGCCTGGAGAGTGGGATCATCGCTGAGCCATTTCAATACTTAGGAAACGTTTTTCTAGTATCATAGAATAGTTTTTCTATTGTACTCAAGTGCAGAAAGCACTCAGTTGCTTCAGTCGTGTCCAACTCTTTGCAACCCCATGGACTGTACCCCACCAGGCTCCCCCGTCCATGGAATTCTCCAGGCAAAATGGCATGAGTGGACTGCCATTTCCTTCTCCAGGGGATCTTCCCAACCCAGGGATCAAACCCAAGTCCCCTATGTCTCTTACGCTGGCAGGTGAGTTCTTTACCACTGTGCCATCAGGGAAGCCCCTTGTAAACTGAGGTATCCCTAAAGTAAATCATCTTCATGTGACAGTCACTGAAAAAAACCACATTTATCTTTGCCCCCTTCAATCCCACTCGAGGGAAAGGTGCCATTTGTACAAACTTAGACAATAACAATTCCAAGCCAAGAAAAGGGGGTGGGGGAAGGGAAGACGAGGTGAGGCATTAGGCACTTTTCACCAACGGCCAGTGCGGCTCTGTGAGCTGGGCTCCCAGCACTTCACGGTCTGAACGCCAGGATGCCAGGTGCCTGGAGGCCCCATCCGTGCTGTGCTGCATGCCTGGGTCGGGTGGCTGTGAAAGGAAAGAACTGAAAGACCAGGGTCTGCACTTGTCTTCATCACCACCTAGGGGTCCAGTGACTGCAACTGAGGCTCAAAGATTATTACAAATTTAAAAGAAGATACCTGAGAAAGAAAGACTTTTTTAAGAGAGTGTGGTAAGGTGAGCAGTAAGACAGAAAAACGGGGGCATACTGGATATAGAAACGAATAAATCACACAGAAATCCATTCTGGAGAATCTTTAGGGAGACCTGCACACGCATGGTCGCTGACCTCACCTGAGGCCTCACCTCCCGACAGAAACCGCCCTGAGCCGCTGCTGCCAGGGCAGTCCTGCCACCACCCGCGCCGTTGCAGACAGCTCCCGCCCGCCTCGGCTCCCCGTCCACCTGCCGCCTTCAGTGCCAACAAACGGTCTTCTCTCCTGTCGCACAGAGGAAGCCCTCAGGAGTCAGAACACCCTTGCTTTCCGACTGCAGGTCACAGACCTCTGTGCCTGGTGCCCCCCACCGACACCCGAGGCCCAGCCCTGCCCCCCCGCGGGTGCCGCCCCCTTGTGCTGGGCCCCTTCCCTGTCTCCGCCCTCACTTTCTGCTGTGTCCTTTCCCAGTGGAGACTAACAGTCTGATTCAAAACAGGTCCATGTTTTCAGGTTGTATTACCTAAAAAATTTAGGTGATATTTACAGAGAAAAAACTGGGAACTGCATGCTGTTTCTAAAACATCTCAACTGATCTTCAAATGTCCCAGTTGCGCTCTTATCTTCTATAATTCCTGGCTTGTCTTTGCTACCAAAACATTTTGTTCCAAACAGTGTCGTGTAAGGATTGGGCTGTCCAGTGTTTTTAATCATCCTCAACAGTAAGTGTTTATTCTTCCTGGAGAATCTGGCCACTTGTTTATCTGTTGAACTACATTTCCCTTTAGAAGGCTTTGCAGGGAAAAGAGAAGATATAAAATATAAGATTAAAGAATGAAATGTTGGAATTGCCAAAAAAAAAAAAAAACAATCCTCACAGTTCAGGAAATCCAAGCATGCCTGCCTTGTTGTTTGTTTCCAACTTGAGTGAGGCTTGTGAAAAGACAATCAGAATGGTCCCTCTGTTCCAACGGGTCATACAGGAAAGAAACAGGAAATCTTGATGAAAGCTTGGGCTTCGCAGGATATTTGTGTGAGTGTTCATCCCACGTGTTTGATGTTGTCTCTCCACATCTGCACACTTTATGCCTGCATTTGGGCTGAAATGTTTTAAAATACCACTCTGCTTTTTTCACTTCATTGCAGTCCCTGGCACTGGGCTGTCTACGTGGGAGGGGCTCACGAGTCGCACTGAGTGAGGAGATTGAGGCCCAGAAGGCACCAGTCATCCATTTCCTCTGGATGCGGGCTCGCTCATTGTAAAATGTGAGGGTTAGACCAGGTAAGTGCTTCTAAAACTTTTCCACCAAAGCATTCCTCGCAGCAGCGAAGATGAATAGTACCCCCCCGGGATCTGAGGGCTCAGCCTGGAGCAGACTTTGCAAACTGCAAGTTGCTTTGAAATGCCCTGTTTTATCCTACAAAATTCATGAGAACTGTGCATTTTACACAACAGGAAAAGTCTCTTTGTTTTAATATGAACGTTACCTCAATAGTAAAACCACTTTGCTTTCCCACCAAATAATCAAGTGAGTCCAACACTGTAAGATGCAGGCGTCAGCCCCTCCACCCCAGCACTCACGCACCCCAGGGGTCGCCTACCTGGGCCTGCGAAGCTGGGGCTGGTGGTCAGCATGTACATCTCCTTCCAGAGTGAAACGCTGCACCCACAACACTCAAGTCTTGTGCATTCTTCAGAAAAGTAAGACAAGATGATGGGAAAGTTGTCATCCTTGCACTTGAATGGCAGGCAGAGAAGGCAGGTGGGTGTAGAAAGGTGTGTGGGTAAAGGATCGGAGCCGCCTGCAGTTGTCCAGAGCCTCACGGGGGGCACTCAGGACAGTCACCTCCACACACTCAGGAGGGAAACTTACCTTCTCACGAGACAAACCACTGCACATCGGAATAAGCCTTTAGGAAAGAAGGACCTTGAAACGATTCAAAATGTTCTCACAATACCTTTCACCCAGAGGCTCAGTTTCTGTCCCCAGACACCACGGGGGCTGTTAGAGTGAAGAGCACAACTCAAGTTCACGTCCACGTCCAACCCCGTCACCTGGTCACTGGGCGGCCCCTCCGGCCAGTAACCTGCCCAGGTGAGCTAAGTCTCTACAACTGGGAGATGGAGCTGCCTTCAGCGCGACTGCGAGGACGGGAAGGGGCTGAAGTCTGTGGAGCAGTAGAAGCGGGCTGGCCTGGTGTGTGTACTCCTGCTGGCATGCTATCACAACTACTGTGCGGCATCCTGGTGGCTCAGCTGGTAAAGAATCCTGGGGTCCATCCCTGGGTCGGGAAGATCCCCTGGAGAAGGGAATGGCTACCCAGTCCACTATTCTGGCTTGGAGAATTCCGTGGACTCTACAGTCCATGGGGTCGCACAGAGTTGGACACGACTGAGTGACTTTCACCACAAAGACCAACCGTAAGACTTCCCTATTACAGGCCTGGAATTTAAAAATGCATAACATGCAACGCTCCCGAGTCTCGTCCTCTCTTGGCAAATACCCTTACTTCTTGAAATACTCCTCTGACCTAACCCCACACGTCCTTAGCTCTGGAAACTCTTTGAACATGTTTGCGATTTTCATCATCATCACATGCTTAAAACGCAGTGGCCAGAACTGACCTACTCCTCGAGACCTGATAGGTGGACAGTCCAAGGAGACTACCTTTTACCTCCACTGCCCGTCGTCCCGGGTTCTTCCTCTCTTCCTGGTCACTCAGAGCCGGCCTCCCCCGCACCCCACAGTCGCACCCACAGTGGGCCCCACACCCCACTGCCCGAGGGGCCCTCCGCGGCTGAGTGAAGCCCCGCCCCCTGCCCTGCTCTACCCCACGGCNCCCTCCACCCCTGCCCGGCCCTCCACGGCCGCCCCCCCAGAGAGGAGTCCGCTCGGCTTCCCCTCGGGGAACATGGTGGTGCTGGCTCGCGGGGACACGACTCCGTGCCTCTTTCCTCATGATACACTCCCAGCGTTAAATCGTCGGCAGTTTGGAGTGGTCAGGGGAATACCATTCTGGTTGATAGAATTTTCAGCTTAAAAAGGGGTTTTTAAAAACTTTGTATATTATCAGGTCAATAAATGTTCTCCTAACACCTCCGAGCTCATAGTCCTGCCTCATAAGTGACTGGAAGCTTCACTCTCAGCAAGGGGGCTGATGATCAGCTCACGACACAAGAAGAGAAAGAGGCTAAATCCACACTGACCTCAGGGATCTTTGAGTGGTTTTCCAAGTATTCCTATTATACACACTCATCAAACAACTATATAATTTCCTTTTTATGAAAATGAAATAAGATTGATGCAATAGTGTATGGATTCTATTAATAGTATGAATCCTTTAAATAATTGATCAATTTTCCTTATTAAATATTTTTGACCAAGACTATAAAAGACAAAAATCTGGTACAGCTTCAAATCTATGACTCTGAGAAAAGCCTTTGAAGCTTAACAGTCTTTCAAAGGAGTTTATATAAACTTATTTTTACCCTAAAAAAAGGGACTGTCATGTTAAAAAGACTATCACAGGGTGGAAAGTAGAGCATGTAGAAAAGAATCAACCATCTAAAACATAATTAACATCATTGTTTGAATATTTCTGTCTGATTTTCAAGATTAAGGATAATTGGGCTGGAAAATGTAAACATTTTTCATGACTCTTAGATGCTACAGAAATTTTTTTGGCTACATTAACTTAAAATGCCACTAGCAGTATATAAAAGTGCCAATTTCACAAAACTTTTGTCAACTTTAGATGGTACATCGCCTTAACTTGCATTTTTATTAACACCAAGGCTGAAGATATTTCTACGTGGTCATTTCCTCAGTTTACTTCTTATATATCTTTCTTTCCTTTGCCAGTTTATTTATTGGGACATTAAAGATTTTCTTATAATCTGTGCTACTTATTTATATGCTAATTATTTTGTTATAATTCATTAATTTAACAAAGGGAATCACTCTTTGTCTATCCTAAGTGTTTCTGCCGTGCAGACGCTGTGCTAGAGGGGGGCGTGCGGCGGAGACGAGCACACAGCAGCCCCAGGGCCTCGGGCCGACGCACCTGCTGCTCGTATCTCTGCTTGGTGTCATCCAGCTGCCACAGGAACTCCTTGGACTGCTTCTCACGGAGAGACTTGGACCGAGTCAGGTCTGCTTCCACCTTTTCCATCTGCAGAGTTTAAAAATCAAATATCAAACTTTCAAGTGTCAAATGGCATTGCATATTTTTGTCCATTGCACATTCATTAAAATGATGGATTTTCAACACTTCACTGATCGTAATGCTGAATTTAAAGATAAAATGGTGACAGATGTGTCTACTTCTCTTGACAGGTTTTAATCATTTCAAATCAGGGAATTTATCATTGGTATCTAGTTGACTAAACTTTATTGTGACAATAATATTGTGATAGAAATACAATTTTGAACATCCAAATACTTACTCAACAAGGTTTTATTAAGGCCTTGCTGTGTGCTGAATGGGAGAAAATATTTGCAAACCATCTATCTGAAAAGGGACTTGCATCTAGAATATATAAAGAAATCTTACAACTCAATAATAAATGGGCAATTAAACCCAATTTAATGTTGGGAAAAGGGGCTGGAAGACATGCCTCCAAATAAGATACGCCGATGGCCAACAAGGACATGAGAAGATGCTCGACACCAGTGTCATCGGGCAGTTTCAGCTTAAAACAGCAACTTGCACTTCCCGCCCACTAGGATGGCTGTGATCAAAAAGCCAGATGACAAGGATTGGTGAAGATCCCCACAAGCGCTGGTGGGATATAAAATGATGGAACCATGATGGAAGACAATTTCACAGTTCCTCAAAAGATTAACCTAGAGATGATACAGTGAGCCCACATGGATTCCATGAGAACCAGGAATTCCACTCCTCAGTGAGAAATGAAAAAGATAATCCATACGAAAAACTTGTACTCAGATGTTCATGGTGTAACTGACAACCCAGACGTCCATCACCGGATGAATGGACAAAATGTGGCATACTCGTACAACGAGACGTTATTCGGATGAAGTGCTAAGACACACTGCAACACAGATGAATCTTGAAAACGGTCTTCAAAGTGAAAGAGAACAGGCAGGAAAGGCCGTGTATTGTACTGTCCCGTTTGTGTTAAATTCTCAGAAAAGTCCAATCCACAGAAACAGAAAGAGGACTGGTGACTGCCTAGGGTGACGGGGGCTGGGGGTGGGGGTTTTCCTGGAGTGATGATAGTTGCATGACTCTGTGAATACATTGGAAACCACTGAAGCATACACGTGGGTCAGCAGCTTCTAGATTCAGCGATCAGAGTTCTAAGATGACCAACACAGGCCCTCAGGCCCGTGATCCGCTTTGCTGAGGAATGTCTAAAGCAAGCATGGTGGAGCCCACGTTGTTTCCTAACTCAGGACGTGGGTTTCAAGGCGTTCTCTCCTCCAGAGAGTGTTCTTCGCATCAGCCCTCTGCCCAGAGGCCTGTGGCCTGGTCCTCGGGAGCCACCCCTGCGCTCTGGCTCCCCTGGCACCTCCCAAATGGCTGCGGCTGCTCACAGGCAACTCTGCTCCTCTCTGTTGGAAAACCCTCCATGCTTCTCTCCCCCAGCCATCCCTCCCCAAGGCTGACTCGAGCCTCCCCTCCTGGCGGAGGGGTCTGCTCTCTGATCCATGCCTGACAGAAACACCTTCCTCTTACCGTGCTCTGGGAGCACACCTACTGTGTGCTGGGAGCACCTTTTCCCAGCACATGGTGCTTTTCTCTAGAGTGCAGGAGTGTTTCAAATTGCAAGCTTCGTTTCCTTATCCACACAGTGAGCTCCCCAATGAGAGAAACTATGACTTACAGTTCTGTTGTATCTTAGTTATTGATTGATTGCCACGGTGTGCAGAACACATACATACTAGATTCTCAAGGATGAATGGAGGGCAGACAAAAGCAAAACAGAAAGGAGGCAAGAAAGGTGAATCAAGGAGAGAAGACCTGGTTTATTCAGCGCTTTTAAGACAAATCTTCATATGAAGTTGATTTTTGGTTCTTATTCTACTTTAGCACAGATTGAGTATTACAAATAATAATTATCAAAATATTTTAAATGTAATTAAGAGCTTTGTATATGCAACATTTATAAAAATGGGATATCTTCCTTCAAAAAAATTATCTTGTATAATGAAAATAGAAAACAATTTAAAGCACGTGAAAGACCTCTTTCTTATACCAAAACATTAAGAAAAATTCAAAGTGTTATAAGTGTTATTTTATACTGACCGAAAATGCAAGACCCCACTCCATTCTCCTTCTACAATTTAACCAAAATAAATAAACCAGTCTCGTAAAACACTTGAAGTTTGTATAGAAACAAGGTTTTCAGTTGCCATAGATACAAAAGATTCTGCTTAATCATACATCATTCCATATTCCATTTATCAAGTGTAAGAAAAAAAGAACAACCCACTCCTTCATTGGGTAAATGGCTTCCAAGAAAGCCAAGTGTAGAACTTGGTGATCAAATTAGGAGCAGAAAAGGGCTCAGGTGTGTTTCTGTGAATGTCTAATGTTCGCGGGTGATGGAGAGGGGTGTACGCTGGTGTCCTGAGCGTTACTTGAGCTCCACGAAGGAGAACACCTGAGCGTCCAGAGCTTCAGCAACACCAGCGCTCTGCTCCCCTCGGGTCACGACACGTTCAGGAACAGGCCGCGGTAGCGGCGGTTCAAAGATGTCGGGCTCGGGGCTCTGCAGTTCAGCCTCGTGTGATGGCCCCAGAGTGGTGTCTGCGGTTCAGAAGCCCAGCCCCAAAGGCTGGGGGCGCGGGGGCGCGGGGGCACGGGGGCGCGGCGTAGGGGTCCACAGCAGCTGCTGGGCAGCCTCTGAAGGGGCTTTCCTGCAAGCTCCTGTCAGGAGCACGGACAGCACGCCCTCTCCATCTCATTCACTGCTGTAGAAGTTCTCTGCAACAGCAGCCACACCCCACCCGCAAGGCGAGAGACTGCCGATTCACAGCTGTGTCTACCATTGCCCTAAAGAAACGCAGGGCTCTACTGTATGAGTAAGAGACCAGGATCGGACACTGGACCAGGATCTAGCGTTTCTGTCAGATGTGGTTGTAAAAAGTCCCTGTTCTTTCTCTAGTCAAGTTCTCTTGTGTTGTTAGGTTCTGAGTAATCTGACATATACAATTTAGTAGGCAATTACACAAGTCTATAGACATATACAATTCTGCTGTATTTAATACTTATTTAGATAACCCATAAGAAACTGTCCTTCAAATATTGGCAGATATGCATAGATAGAAGGATAGACAGGCAGATAAGACAGAAATGGCAGCAAGACAGATAAACAATTATCTGTGCTTGACTAAAAATTCAGTAGAAGCTAACATCCTTGACAGAGAGAAGCAGCGGACGCGTGCCTGGTGCCTCTCCCCTTCTTATCCATTTGCAGCAGTTCTTTACCGGCCCTGGATGTGGACGCTTTATTCAGCACCTCCTTACCGCAGCAGCGCTCACCGGCCTGGCCCTCCTCTGCCTGCTGCACAGCAATACCCGCTTTGACATGAATCAGGGTGATCATAACGTGTGTGTCTACTTTTGGTCTCATTCCTCCAAAACACTGTTCATCTTTGTGCCACGACCACACTGTATTTCTGACTAGGGCTTAATGTTAGCCTCAGTATTCAGCGGCATTGAGAAGTTCTGGCGCTCTGAGCTGTCTGTATTTCCACGTAGATTTTAGAATCAGCTTGCCAGTTTCCCCCACTCCCCTACCACTAGCCCCCCCACCCCGCCTCCCCACCCGGCAAAAAGCACTGCCAACGTTTTGAGTTTTAGGATTGTGTTGATTCTATAGATTAATCTGGGGAAAACTGACATTTTTACAGGTTTTCCCGATGGCTTAGCTGGTAAAGAACCCACCTGCAGCGCAGGAGACACAGGTGAGACAGATTCAACCCCTGGGTCGGGAAGGTCCCCTGCAGGAGGCAATGGCCACCCACCCCAGTACTCTTGCCTGGGAAATCCCATGGACGAGGGCCCTGGTGGGCTGCTTTCTGGGTTGCAAAGAATCGGACAGGGGCTGAGCGACTAAGCATGCACACACAGTATGGAAGTGGAAGGGGCTAAACCAAGGCGGAGTCAGCAGAAGCGGAGAAACAGCGTGGAGACAGATTCTAGGGCATCTCTGTGACACTGAGTCTTCAAATCCATACACGAGACACTGCCCAGTGCGCCCAGGCCTTCCTTGGTAGTAAGCAAAGTCTCACTTACTGCTCTAGTGAGCATTTAAGGATGAGAGTTTAGGTTTCTTTTAATTACTTGTTTGATTTCTTTAATTTTGGTTTTCAAAACCATTTATCCATAGACTTTGGACGTTGACATTTGGAATTAACACAATAAGCTCTGTTAGAATATTTAAATATGCTTCGAGAAGTTCACCTCTGATACCTCATCTCATCTGAAGACAAAATTTTTCAAATGCTGAAAGCAGAGACAGATTTGCCCATTATCATCAGAAAGTAACTGAGAAAAAACGCTTCCATTTGTATTGGATATTCTACTACCTTCTAGCTGGTCTAAAAAGACCTTATTTAATTACACGAGCCAGCAAGGCCCTTAAAGGATAGGAGGATGGACGGTCCGTATGTCGCGTCTTGTCTCTGTCAGTCTGTTTTGTTATCCATCTACATTTATAAAAGCACAGATGTATTCAGATGACATTCCTCCTTCCTTGTAACTTGAGAATTTTTTCATGAAGTCAACAGCAACTATGAGATGATGAACTAAACTCAAAATCTTTTAGACTGTAAGAAGCTGCTAATCAGTTTCAAATGTACCAGCACCCAGAAGCAACCTCACTAGTCAAAGGCACGGTCTCCGAATTGGGTTTTCACAGCAAACCGTGGGTTTCCCAAGTATAAAGCTAATACCTTGTAGATGGTGGCTACAAAGATAAAGGAACAGACTCTAAAGCCAGATATTTAGCAGCAGCAGCCACTTAATGAGAATGTATTTTCAAAAGGAGCAAAATTAAGTAGAAAAATCAAGTGGTTGAGTGGAAGCCCCAGGAGGAAGTGATGAGCTGACGTTCATTCAGTCGGTTTACAAGATGAAAAAGTTTCACCTTAGAATTGCTGCCAATACTTCAAAAGACATAGCTGTCTTTTTCAGTCATTTATTTGTTTCACAGAGAATAGGTAAATACAGAACCCGATTTCTTTTTTAAAAAATACAATTATATACACATATTCAGGAATAATTCTAACAGTAATAATACCTTTTCACAATTAAAATATGTATATTTTGCACAGCTAATTGCTGACAGCTAACATATATAGCGGATTTTGCCACTGGAGTAAAAATTAGGTTATTTAAGCAGTCTTAAATGAGATTAAAAGTTCTTCACAGTGAAAACAACGGTGTGATGCAACTTTTTTAAAAAGTTAAAGTCTGTTCCATTTTCCCTCATGGGTCTCATTTTTCAAACAGCAATTCGCTTTCAAAAACAAACTCAAAGCTTTTTTCAATTCAAATTCCCGTTGTCCTCTATGTGCAGCAGTTTCCAAGTGGAAAAAGATGCCCTGAGCTCTCCTGGCTTTTACACAAAAGACTTCAGTGAGAAAAGAGCGTGCAAAACAGCAACAGAAGAGGACAATGCAGGCCGCGGAAACGTCCAAAGGCAGCGTGAATTCTCCAGCTAATGACTCTGCTGATTGACTTTCTTTGAGAACTTGAGCCACATCCACCCTTTTTAACCAACTGACAATCTGAAGTGGAGGGTATCTAATTTGCCATGTTTTGACATATATATTGTATTTACTGCCTGTTAAAATTTGCTGTGTGAGAACTGTCCAGTTTGCCAGTGAGCCTGGTTATACGGATTCCTTATCAGTGGGGCTGCTCCATGTTATCACACTCACCCTGAGTCTCAGAAACTCAGCTGCACTTGGCAAAACTGTCTGCCACTGCACCCACGGCAGAGCTTTCTTCCAACAGAAAACAGAGCGTTGCCTGCTCGCCAGCTGCTGCTGCTGTCGCGCTTACTGAGTCTGAGTCCAGAGCCAGTGGACAGGTCAGTGAGGACCGCTGGCAAAGACAAGACACGGCGAGGGTGTGGCGGGGCCCAGCCGCACGCACCGCAGAGGACCCTCCGTCGGATCGGGTAACTGGTCCGCAGAGATGCAATATCTGCAAGGTAGGACGCGCGGACTCTGGAGGCCCAGAAATGGGAGAATCAAATAGAGGGACGGAGAACTGGCGAAGGAGGAAGCAAGACAGAAGCTGACGCTGGCGCGGGGCCGAGCAGTGGGGCGCGAGGGTGGGCGGGCGCGGGGCCGCTCCCGCCTCCGCTGCCCAGACGCCGTCTCTCAGCCCCGGCTGGTCTCGTGTTGCGGCAGTATCGCTTGGTGGCTGGGCAGGGTTTGTCGTCGTCTTTTTCTTTTTAATTTCCTTCTAGTTGTTTGTTTGCTCCAGTTAACTTGGAAACAGTAACTAGGGGGTTAGCAACTGGATCTTCAAGATAGTTTGATTTTAAAGGGGACAGTTTTTGCAGAGGAAAGAGGAAGATGGATTTCTAATTTAATGGATCCTGAGATCACATTCTCTCCAAGGCACCTTTTTTTTTTTTTTTAAACATTCTCTCCGACTTTTTTTGACATCAGTTCAGGTCAGTTGTGTCTGACTCTTTTCAGCTCCATGGACTGCAGCACACCAGGCTTCCCTGTCCATCACCAACTCCTGGAACTTACTCAAACTCATGTCCCTTGAGTCAGTGAGGCCATCCAACCATCTCATCCTCTGTCGTCCCCTTCTCCTCCTGCCTTCAATCTTTCCCAGCATCAGGGTCTTTTCCAACGAGTCAGTTCTTTGCATCAGGTGGCCAAAGTATTAGAGCTTCAGCTTCAGCATCAGTCCTTCCAATGAATATTCAGGACTGGTTTCCTTTAGGATGGACTGCTTGGCTCTCTTTGCAGTCCAAGGGACTCTCAAGAGTCTTCTCCAACACCACAGTCCAAAAGCATCAATTCTTTGGCGCTCAACTTTCTTTATAGTCCAACTATATATACATATTTTTTTGACATATAGTTTCTAACAGCCTTGAACACACAGCACGCACACCTCGGGGTCCCGAAAAACAGAACCCTGGCGGTGGGACGGGAGAAGGGTCTTCCTCGTCCACGCGGCCTGATCCTGCAACGTGTGTGACAGTGCTCTTCCCGGAGGACCCCAGGCACAGAGGAGCCTGGCCGGCTGCCGCTCGCTGGGCTGCCAGAGCCTAACACCGCTGAGTGCACAGCACACACGGCGGCGGGGCGCCACCTGGTCCCGGGCCTTTCCTCGCGAAAAGATTTTAAACTGCTAATTAAGTATCCTTATCCGTCACAGGACAATTTGGACTCTCCATCTCTTCTGTGGCCAGCCTGGGTAACCTGCGTCTTCCCAGGAGTCCGTCCATCTCACCCGAGTTTTGCTGTCTGTCGGCACCAGGTTTTTAAAGTGTCACCCTACGCTTCTCTCCTTTTCTGCAAGACCAGCAGCAGCGTCCTGCCCCGCACATCCCCGGCTCTGGCATTTTGTTTCTCCTCACTTTTTGTATTTTGCCCTCAGCAGTCAAGCTGAACTTGCCCGTTTTGTTCCATCTTTTCAGAGAACCAACTTTTGGCTTCACTGACTTTCTCTATTTTAATGTTTTCCACTTCTTTGCTTTCCATAAATAAATATATATACTACATACATATGTAAACATCTATGATTTCCTTTATTCTGCTTCCCTGAGCGGAAGCCTGCTTTCCCTGGTCTGGTTTCTTAAGATGGAAACTGGGTCACTGATTTAAGAAGGCTCCTCTTGGAGACAGATGCTGCACGCTTTCTCTGAGTACTGTGAGCTGCATTCTGCACACTCGATCTGCCCTATTTTCACTTTAATTCAGTTCAAAATAATTTCTAATTTTAATATCTCCTTTACTCCATGAGTTACTCATAAGTGGCTTATTTAATTTCCAAACATGCAGTATTCTCCCAGATTTATTATTTTTGTTTCTAATTTATTATCATCGAGGTCAAGGAACACGTTTTGTATGATTTTAAGATCTTCTGAGTCCTTTTAAGATTTATTGAGCACTGTTTTGTGGCCAAGCACACGGTCTACCCTGGAGAATGTTCTGAGTGCCTGGAGTTACTGGGTGGAGGGGTTTAAATCACCACGAAGTCTAGATGCGCTCCTGAGAGGCCCAGCACAACGGACCGAGCACAGCGAAGGACGGAGCCGTGGCTGGAACTGGAGCCCACCCACAGGAGAGGAGAGTTCTGCTCTGAAACAAATCCGCCGCGCTCTGCCGAAGCCAGCCAGCGGACGCCATCCGGGGCGCGCTAGCGTCTGCAGAGGCGCGCGGCTCTCGCCGGGCCCTCCTGTTCCCAGCTGCTTCCCGCCGGGGCTCCTGAGGCGCCCTTCGCGGCGGGTGTTCCCACGTCCCGTCCCACTGTCTGCACGCCTCTCGGCTGCCCTCTCAGCGTTTTAGGAATGTTCGGGCTGTTCAGGCTTTGGGCTTCTGTGAGTAAAGCTGCTGGCAACTTTTGTGCACAAGTCTCTGTCTGGATGTGACTCGATTCTCCCGGTTAAACACCCGGGCAGGGGGCGCGGCCGGCGGACGGTGGTGCGGCTGAGCGCCTCTGCGCCCGCAGCGTGGGAGCGCCGCCCCGAGCACGCCTTCACCCCGAGCACACCTTCACCCCGAGCACGCCTTCACCCCGAGCACGCCTCCACCCCGAGCACGCCTTCACCCCCGAGCACGCCTTCACCCCGAGCACGCCTCCACCCCGAGCACGCCTCCACCCCGAGCACGCGTTCACCCCCGAGCACGCGTTCACCCCCGAGCACGCCTTCACCCCGAGCACGCCTTCACCCCGAGCACGCCTCCACCCCGAGCACGC
>SJYQ01001485.1:289296-301231 GCA_006410935.1 Redunca redunca
CCAGCGTTTCTCATGATGTACTCTGCATAGAAGTTAAATAAGCAGGGTGACAACATACAGCCTTGACGTACTCCTTTTCCTGTCTGGAACCAGTCTGTTGTTCCATGTCCAGTTCTAACTGTTGCTTCCTGACCTGCATACAGATTTCTCAAGAGGCAGGTTAGGTGGTCTGGTATTCCCATCTCTTTCAGAATTTTCCACAGTTTATTGTGATCCACAGAGTCAAAGGCTTTGGCATAGTCAATAAAGCAGAAATAGATGTTTTTCTGGAACTCTCTTGCTTTTTCCATGATCCAGCGGATGTTGGCAATTTGATCTCTGGTTCCTCTGCCTTTTCTAAAACCAGCTTGAACATCAGGGAGTTCACGGTTCACGTATTGCTGAAGCCTGGCTTGGAGAAAGTATACAATATTTGAAAATTTTCTTTGTTGATGATTCGGTGATGCCATCCAACCATCTCATCCTCTGTCGTCCCCTTCTCCTCCTGCACTCAATCTTTCCCAGAATCAGGGTCTTTTCCAATAAGTCAGCTCTTTGCATCAGGTGGCCAAAGTATTGGAGCTTCAGTATCAGTCCTTTCAATGAATATTCAGGACTGATTTCCTTTAGGATGGACTGGTTGGATCTCCTTGCAGTCCAAGGAACTCTCAAGAGTCTTCTCCAACACCACAGTTTGAAAGCAAATCTTTGGCACTCAGCCTTCTATATGGTCCAAATCTCACGTCCACACATGACTACTGGAAAAACCATGTTTAGACTGTATGGACTTTGTTGGCAAAGTGATGTCTTTGCGTTTTAATATGCTGTTTAGGTTGGTTAAGCTATTCTTCCAAGGAACAAGTGTCTTTTAATTTTGTGGCTGCAGTCACCATCCACGTTGATTTTGGAGCCCAAGAAAATAAAACATGATGCTATTTCCATATTTTCCCCATCTATTTGCCATGAAGTGATGGGACCAGATGCAATGATCTTAGTTTTCTGAATGTTGAGTTTTAGGCCAGCTTTTTCACTCTCCTCTTTCACCTTCATCAAGAGGCTCTTAGTTCCTCTTCACTTTGAAAACTTAAAAAATTTATAAATCATATAACTTAAAATTATGCACCATTAATTAGCCAGGAAAAAATTTTAACACATTTTATAAAAATAAATGATAGATGGCTGAAATATCAACTTTTTCTGTAAATGCTGAAAGTCAGTTGTTCTACATTTTCTGTCCAATAACTCACCTGAGCTACTGTTACTATAAATACTTTCAATTTAATAGGACAAATATTTTCTCTATTTTATCTCATTTTTAACTACCAAATTTAGTTCATTTACTTTATAATTGACTACAAAAATCAAGTCCAAAGTTTTATTCATTATCAGTTATATACTGAGACCATAATAAAAATGCTACTTGTTAAACATAGCCTAGTGCAGTAAGGCACACCGCTTCTGACTGGTCGTTCGAGCCTGACGTCTGATGGATCTGATGGCAGTCCACCCTTCTGTGGACATTCCGCATAAACACACAAAGCGCATCCTTCGGCCAGATCCTGTGTGTGATAATGCAGAAACACACGATGCTGTGCTGAAAACCAGGTCAGGGGAAAAAAGTGAACGCTCGGTGCCAGGACCCACGGCAGAACAACTTAGTAAAATGTTCTTCAGTGCTAAGCGTCACGGGAACCCTCGTGGACAGAATCGCAGATGTCGCAAGAAACTGAATCCTCCCAAAGACAGACGACGCTGAGGTTTTCAGGAATCAAACCGGCCCGTCATCCCGCAGCCCACTTGCCGTTTGAGGAAATGCCGTCTGGCACGTTCTCTGATGTGTTACCTGTTACTGCCATTGTTTAGTCACTAAGTCATCCCTGACTCTTGTGAACCCGTGGACTGCAGCACACCAGGCTCCTTTGTCCCTGGGATTTCCCAGGCCAAAACACTGGAGTGGGTTGCCATTTCCTCCTCCAAGGGATGTCCCCAACCCAGGGATTGAACCTGTGTTTCCTGAGCACCTCCTGCGTTGCCAGGGGGATTCTTCACCACTGAGCCACCAGGGAAGTGCGATATGTCCAGTTCAGTTGCTCAGTCGTGTCCGACTCTGCGACCCGACCGACTGCAGTACTCCAGGTTTCTCTGTCCTTCGCCAACTCCCAGAGCTTGCTCAGACTCATGTCCATCGAGTTGGTGACTCCATCCAACCATCTCATCCTCTGTCGTCCCCTTCTCCTCCTGCCTTCAGTCTTTCCCAGCAGCAGGATCTTTTCCAGTGAGTCGGCTCTTCCCAGCAGGTGGCCAGAGTATTGGAGCTTCAGCTTCAGCATCCGTCCTTCCAATGAATATTCAGGACTGATTTCCCTTAGGATTTTCTGGTTGGATCTCCTTGCAGTCCAAGGGACTCTCAAGAGTCTTCTCCAGCACCACAGTTCAAAAGCATCAATTCTTTGGCGCTCAGCTTACTTTATAGTCCAACTCTCACATCCATACATGGCTACTGGAAAAACCATAGGCTTGACTAGACTGTTGTATAGTAACATTAATAATAATAAATGTTTTTTCACATATTAAAAAGTATTTACAGATAGAAAATATTGTTTTATATTAAAATATTGCTTTCCATTTAGTATTAAATAGAAGACACAAGGAAATGAGTGAAGCCTCTCAATTCATTTTTAGTCCCACCTCACCTACAAAGCTAATTTAGTGGTGAAGTTGAACACCACAGAAGGCACCACTCAGTAAGTCAATATTTCTGCCCAGTGAAACCACACAAACACATTGAACTCCATTCATACTTTGAAATCTTGTCTTAACATAAAATATCTCTTATTTAAATAAAAAGACGATATTCATTTTAATGAGGTGTCATTTTAATTTCCATCAAAGTAATGAAATAGAAGTGAAATTTTTCAGCACTTGAAAAAGAGAAGGGTCTGCTCCTCAATAATATAAGAACAGTATTTCCTTTTACCATGATTCCAAATAATGTGACCTGTAAGAAGCAAAAAAAATGTGACTTTGAAGATTATTTTTTTCAGTGGAACTAGCTGTGGAGCTGAGTGTAAATGCATCACTCAAATGCCTTAAAGATGTGCCTCCGTGAAGATAAAAAGGTGGGAAGAAAATTTCCTTTTTAACTCTGATTTATTTATAAAATGTAGTAAGTTTTCCTCATCTGAGTATATAAAGCATAAAGAAGAAAGAAGCTGCATTCTTACACAACCACAAGCCAGTTCAGATTAAAGGATGTTCTGAAGACCATGATTATTCCAAACAGGCAATAAAATGTAGGAGACTAATGGACTACAATTTACTATTTCTTGAGCTTTGAAAGCTAACATTTATATGTTCAGGCCAACCTTAATTTGAAAATCTTCCCTTTGCACATTTCTGCACCAGCACTTTTGATAAGGATGGCAGAGACCCAACATGCATTCCCAGGCTTCACATCACAGTAGACTTCTACTGCTGCCAGCCTGGCCTCTCCGCCGGAGGCCCCAAGGAAAGCACAACAGAGCAAAACACTTCCAACGGGCCTGGAGACCACAGAGGAGTCTCCGCTCCCTCCCCAGCTGGGGTGAAAAACAAGACTTCAAGCAGCTATATCCCTATACTCATGGCTGCCACTGGCACTTAAGCTGCTGATACTGAGTCAGTCAGAAACTATGACTTTCAAGGCACTCAAATAATACCTTTCACTAACCATGAGCAATAAATAGACTTCTTTTGCCTCTTCTTCGCATGACTAAGACCAATGGTCTCTGCTAAATTCTCGTTAAAGATGATAAATGCTGTGCACACATCTAAACGTTCGACACTCAAGGGTTAGACACAAACGCCAGCAACGTGGAAATTAACGGTGGTCTTAATATTGAAAAGCTGGCAATACTCCTCAAACTGATCTGCAGATTAACCCAACCCCCGTCAGAATCCCAGATGATGTCTTGCTGAAATTAGTAAGTTGATCCTAAAATTCATATAGAAATACAAAGGACTCAGAATAGGCAAAACTATTTTGAAAAAGAACAAAGTTGGAGGACTTGCATGTCTATATTTGCAACAATCACTTTGTGGGACACCAGAAGCTAACACAACACACTTCAATAAAAAATAATATAAAATAACAAATAAGTAAATAAAAATAGGTGAAGAATCCTCATAGGTTATTTCTCCAAACAAGATGTATAATCAGCCAAAAAACTCATGAATGGACTCTCAATGTCTTAAAAAAAAAAAAAAGGAACTGCAAATTAAAGCCCCCACGAGGAGCCATTAAAGCACTTCCCAGACAGCTGTCCTCGCCGGACAGAGGGTCACACGCGTTACTGTCCTGCTTTCCATTTACCTGCCTGGATCTTACTGAGCTTCTTCAATTAGCATAACTGTCTTCCATGAAACTGGGAAATCTGGGGCCATGATTCTTTCAAACATTTTTCTGTTCTATTACTCTCTCCCCTCTGCTTCTGTGACTCACATGAAATATATTTTATATATCAGTATTACCCTGCACGTGTCTGCAGCTTGTATCTTTTTCAATACATTTTCTCATTGTCCTCAGACTGACTTATTTCTATTGACTTCTCTTCACGTTCTTTTTGTAATCTTCATTCTGGTGTAATATCTGGTGTTATATTCAGGCTACGTTTTAAACCTCAAATGTTGCATTTTCTACTGTCTTCCTGTTGGAAGTTCTTGGCTTTTCACTCATCACTACCAATTTTTCTTGAAGCTCCTGTGCATAGCTACTGTAAATTTTGACCCACTGACTCTAGTATCTAATTTATCGTGGGGTAGTCTCTGTTGCTTACATTTTCTGCTGAGGATAAAAAGGCCATGTTATCCTAATTGAAAGTAACTAGGTCATGTGTTATCCTGATTCTTTGTGTGTCAAGTCATTTTAGCTTCTATCTTTATGACTGATGCAGAGTGCACAGTCTGGATTCTGTTCTTTCCTCTGAATAGTCCTGAATGATCATTTTCGTTATTTGTTTATAGCTTGGCTGAATTCAAACTGCAAACCTTGTCTCCCATTTAGGGAGCAAAAGCTCATCTATAAATCCACTCCGTTAGCCTGAGCTGGGCTTTGGGAGTCTTGAGGGTCGGGCAGAAATATGCACCAAGAATATGCACCAAGGAAGCAGGCTCCCTTGTCTCTTGGTGTCGCCATCTTACTTCGCCAGTGGCTGCAAAGGCCCATGCTTTGCCTGGCTCTTCAAGCACCAAGACGACGAGTGTGTACCCGAGTCTAGCTGTCCCATGTGGCATCAAAGCTGGTCACTGCTGTGCAAGCGGGGAGCCGCCTTCCCTTCTCCCAGGTGTGCCCTGCCTCCACGTCTCCTGCAGATTCACCCTCTGGGTCTGAACGTTACGTCTGAACAGAGTTCACACCTGTTGGGGAATCAGTTTTACAGGCGCTTACCCGGCCATCTCTTCTCGGTTGCTCTGACCGGACTGGCAGATCATAGTCATTCCTTAGGGGCTCAGCTGTTAACTCTGCAGACAGAGTTGCTAGCTGCTTCCTACTTTCATCCTTGTTAGCACTTCTTATATACTGCTACTGTAGCATTTCATATAAACTATTAGCTTCCCAGGTGGTGCAGAAGGCACTGGCCAGTGCGGGCGGTGCAGGAGACCGGGGTTCAATCCCTGGGTTGGCACAGAGAAGCCTGCAGCGCTGCAGGCCTTACAGAGATGGACACTCATACCTCGGCAAATAAAAAAATGACTGAAATTTTTATGGTGAAATAAGAAAACTCTGGGAAAATGATCCTTGAGAATAGAACAGCTTCAGTGTACAGTGAAGAAAAATCCCTCTAAAATCTTTCACTTTAAACTTCAAATAAATCTCAAATCTAATGTTGCCTCCTTTCATGTTTCCTATATGTAAGGAAGTACTGATTAAAAGTTCTACATATAAATTATGCATAATATATGCAAAGCTACATACGTGCCCATCAACTCATCCTATTTTATAGGCAGGAATGTATCAGTAAATAACAAGGAAACACATGTTCCTCCTATGAAAAGACAAAGCCTAAACCCTGTGAGGTAGGTGCAGGACCACTTCTTGTTACTATGGAGAGGAAAAAGGCAGTGTGAAGTCACTCAAGCAGAATGATAAGTAAACCAAAGCCAGATCAAAGGGATAGAGAAGAAAGGCTGAAATGTGAGGCTGGAATATTTACTTCCCTCAAAACACCATCCCTGCCTTGTCCCTGGGCAGTTCAATATTTCAAAGTAGCTGGAAAATATTCTCACTTACATTCATCACTGTGCACAAGCAGACAAAATTTTAAGCAGGCAAATTTCTCTTTATTTACCAAATAAAAATGTAACATTTATCACTGAGAGAAAATTTTCTGCTTATCATAAATGATTTCTAAATTATGTGAAATGTATTTCAAAGCCACAGTAGCTATTTTCTAGTACTTTACTGAATGATGTTGCTACAGACTATAACATTTTACTATGTAACCATCATTTTTAATGGTTTTGCAAATGAGGAAAGAGTGAACACTGAGTGATTTCTATACTCATTACATTTAGAGTAGTTCATACATTATTATTTTTTGGAGAAGGCGATGGCACCCCACTCCAGTACTCTTGCCTGGAAAATCCCATGGATGGAGGAGCCTGGTGGGCTGCAGTCCATGGGGTCGCTAAGAGTCAGACACAACTGAGTGACTTCACTTTCACTTTTCACTTTCATGCATTGGAGAAGGAAATGGCAACCCACTCCAGTGTTCTTGCCTGGAGACTCCCAGGGACAGGGGAGCCTGGTGGGCTGCCGTCTATGGGGTCGAACAGGGTCGGACACGACTGAAGTGACTCAGCAGTAGCACCAGACGTTATTTCATTTCATTATGTAACTATAAAAAATTATTTTTTCACAAAATTAAACAATGAAATTTAGAAGAGTTAAGTGTTTACCCAAGTTTATATACTAAATGGCAAAATGAGAAGTTAAAACAGCCCATCTGACTTCAAAGTCAAAGTTGTTCTATTACTCTAAATCTGTGTGTGTGTGTATATATATATAACACATATATTTAACTAAATCACTGTTAAATATTAATTAAATAGGCCCTTACTATAATTTATCCTTATATAACATTAATATTTGTATAGCAAATAAGTTTTACAACATTTGAAAACTAAAATGTCCATCAAGCGTTTACTTATCACTGTATGCCGAGATGCAAGCTTGGTGCTAGAAATACAAAACTGATCAAGACCCTGTCCCTGCTTCCAAAATGGGAAGAAAGATCCTCCATGTTGTTGTCAGAGCGACAGACCTGCACAGACACACGGATGCAACACTGTGAACAAGGCCAGAGGAGCTCACTGCACATCGTTCTGTAAGACCGTCACGAAGAACGTCAAAGAGGCATTATGTACGTGGGTGTGTGTGTCTGTGTGTACACGTTGTTGTTGCTTAGTTGTTAAGTCGCTGACTCTTTGCGACCCCATGGGCTGTAGCCCGTCAGGCTCCTCTGTCCATGGGCTTCTCCAGGCAAGAACACTGGACTAGGTTGCCATTTCCTTCTCCAGAGCATCTTTCCAACCCAGGGAACAAGCCTCGTCTCCTGCACTGGCAGGCAGACTCTTCACGTGCGTCTCATATGGTAACTGTACGGACATGAATTGTACATGCATTTGTAAAATACACATTTGCATTTGATATTTATAAATTATCTCTTCCTCCTTACCATCATGCTTTCCATGAAAAAACTAAATCTCCATTGGATTTTTCTTTCAAGAGGAAGATGACAGGTAGGGGCAAACAATTTCTAAAGATAGGATTAAAGTCTTCCTCGAGATAAAATAACATGTGGAACTATTTTTACTGATTATAAAACACTCTATTGATAGGGCATGAGAGCATGTTACCTGCGTTTGTGCTACTTCTAAGACACCCGTCTCTTTCTAGCCGTCCATCCGGCCTGCCTGGCCATCTCTCCCCTCACACTAAGCTTCTCTGAGGAGCCCAGTGCCTGTCCCCATGTGCCTGGTCTGTGTGGCCCCCCGCTCGCCTGCCACCACGCGGTGCCCACCCGCTCACGTGCCACTGATGCATTAATGCCCATTCTGGGCAGGCTCCTGCACTGAGGCTGAGGAGTCACCCCTGGGTGGGTCACAGCCAACTCCTGGGCTACGGGAGCTCCCAGCCTAGCAGGGGAAAGACTGTGAATTAAGACACTGCTATCGGTGAACATTCAATGAAATGAGCAAAGGAGAAATATAGGATATTAAGGGTTTGTTCAACAGGGAAAAATAAAGCTTACCTAGGAATTAGGACATAAGGTAGTGATGTCAAGTCAACTGAAAGGTGAGAGGGCTGGAGAATGCAGGATAAGGACGTTCCAGAATAAAGGACAAGTGGAGAAGCTGTGAAAGGGAAGAAAGTTTGCTGCTAACTCCTGGCAGAGAACCGGGGTCAAAAGACACACAGGAACAGAGAAAGGGGCTCGTGATGACGCTGAGAACTACCTCCACACGCCGACATTCTAGAGAGAGAATTTCTATAGCTTTACAGAAAAACTGCGGTGTTTGAAGAATACAATGGATGAGACTAAAGGCAGATTATACACTGCTAAAGAGAAGATGAGTGAACACGGAAACTAACCAAAACAAAGCACAGAAAGGAAACCAGGATAATAAAGAGGAAGGAGAGTGTGAGTGGCCAACGCACGGGCACCTGCAGCCTCTGAAGGAGAACACCGGAGAGAGGTGGGGCGGGGGAGTGTCTGGAGAGATAATGGCCAAAACCTTCTCAGATTCAGCTAAAATTAAAAACTTACAGATCTAACGTGACCTAATTGACACTTACGGAACATTCCATCCAACCACAGCAGAAACATGCTACTTTCAAGAGTAGAATACTTAGCAAAACTAGACATATTTGGGAACAGAAAACAATTCTCAAACATTTTAAAAGGATTCAAGTCATGCAATGCGTACTCTCTGATCACCATGGAATTAAATTTAAAACCTATATAAGAAAGATTTCTGTGAAACCCTCAAATAATTGAAAACTACATAACATTCTTCTAGCAAACCTGTATGGGTCAAAAAAAGAAATAAAATGAGAAGTTAGAAAATATTTTGAACTTAATGAAAACGAACATAAAACATATCAAAATTAAAAAGATGCTCCTAAGGACTGATGCTGAAGCTGAAGTTCAATCCTCAGGCCACCTGAGGCGAACAGCTGACTCATTGGAAAGACCCTGATGCTGGGAAGACTGAAGGCAGGAGGAGGGGATGCCAGATAACGAGATGGTTGGATGGCACCAGCGACTCAATGGACATGAGTTTGCGCAAGCCCCAGGAGATGGTGAAGGACAGGGGGGCCTGCTGTGCTGCGGTCCACAGGGTTGCAGAGAGTCAGACACGACTGAGCAACTAAATCAACAAAGAACTTGAAGCAAGTTTTATAAAATCAAACACTTACAGAGAAAAATTTAATCATACAGATTTCAAATCAACGGCATCAGCTTTCACCTTAATGAATTAGAAAAAGAACAGTAAATCAAACATAAAGTGGGAGGAAGAAAAAAAAATAATCAGAACAGAAATCAATAAAACAGGAACAGAAAACATTAGACAAAAATCAGTGTAACCAAAATCTGGCTCTCTGAGAAAGTGAATAAAATTGATAAAATGTAGCCAGACTGATCTGGAAAAAGAAATACAAATTAACAATATTATGAATGAAAGGGGACAACCGAGGATGAGATGGCTGGATGGCATCACGGACTCGATGAACGTGAGTCTGAGTGAACTCCGGGAGATGGTGATGGACAGGGAAGCCTGGCGTGCTGCGATTCATGGGGTCGCAGAGAGTCGGACACGACTGAGCGACTGAACTGACTGAACTGATGTAGCTATGTATATATGAATATTAAAAAAAAGATTTGTGGCATTTTCATTGACATCTAACTTTAGGAAAGCTGGCCTAAATCGTCATAAAGGTAAGTCGACTGCTAGGAACGCACAGCAACTCATAGCATCCATGTATCAACATGGCCACGTGAGTCACACAATCGCAAACGGGGAGCAGGGCAAGCGCGTGCATCCACATGACCACGTGAGTCACACAGTCGCAAACGGGGAGCAGGTCAAGCGTGTGCATCCACATGACCACGTGAGTCACACAGTCGCAAACAGGGAGCAGGTCAAGCGTGTGCAGGGCTGATGGAGACACGGCCTCGAGCAACGGGTGTGCTTGCTCCACAGCAGGAGCCAAGGAAGCCGCAAGCACTAAGCAGAGAACGCCCTTCTGGAGTATGGACGCCTACAGTCACGCTTCATCCATCAGGGTGCTCAGTCATCTCTTCACTCTTAAACCCAAACTGATAAGGAGCACCGTGACTAGAGACACAGAAGCATTTAGAAGCCATATTTTAGGGAGAAAAGCTCGTAACTGTATATGTTAGACATGTGAGCATCTAAAAAAGAAACAGAACTACAAGCAACCCTATTGGCAACCTGACGTAGAACACAGTTGGCCATCCGATGTGGAAGAATCGGATACTAAACTGGAATGTGGGATGTGGGAACAGCCGCATTTTGGGCTCTGTAGCGTTTCTCTGTGTTTATTTTTATTTTTCCTCAGTCAAAAGTGATGGGGACACGTGTACACCTGTGGCTGATTCATGTCAATGTATGGCAAAAGCCACCACAATATTGTAAAGTAATTAGACTCCAATTAAAATAAATAAATAAATTTTAAAGTAGTGAAAAAAAGATTGAAATAACCTAAGATAATTTATAAAAGTGAAACAGGAGAGTGAAAAAGGTGGATTAAAGCTCAACATTCAGAAAACTAAGATCATGGCATCTGGTCCCATCTCTTCATGGGAAATAGATGGGGAAGGAAACAGTGTCAGACTTTATTTTCTGGGTCTCCAAAATCACTGCAGATGGCCATGAAATTAAAAGATGCTTACTCCTTGGAAGGAAGGTTATGACCAACCTAGACAGCATATTGAAAAGCTGAGACATTACTTTGCCGACTAAGGTCCATCTAGTCAAGGCTATGGTTTTTCCAGTGGTCATGTGTGGATGTGAGAGTTGGACTGTGAAGAAAGCTGAGCGCCAAAGAATTGATGCTTTTGAACTGTGGTGTTGGAGAAGACTCTTGAGAGTCCCTTGGACTGCAAGGAGATCCAACCAGTCCATCCTAAAGGACATCAGTCCTGGGTGTTCATTGGAAGGACTGATGCTAAAGCTGAAACTCCAGTACTTTGGCCACCTCATGTGAAGAGTTGACTCATTGGAAAAGACCCTGATGCTGTGAGGGATTGGGGGGCAGGAGGAAAAGGGGATGACAGAGGATGAGATGGCTGGATGACATCACTTACTCGATGGACATGAGTTTGAGTGAACTCCAGGAATTGGTGATTGACAGGGAGGCCTGGTGTGTTGCAATTCATGGGGTCGCAAAGAGTCGGACATGACTGAGTGACTGAACTAAACTGATGAATGAAAGGTTATGAATGAAGACCACTGCAGATTGCATATGTATTAAAAGGTAAAGAAGGCAATTTTATGAAATAAAGAGAAAACGTTTCAATTCACACCTCGCAGCATACACAAAATTAAAAACTATAAAACTTTCAAAAGAAAATAGGAGAAAACCTTTGTGTCTTGAGGTAGGGAAAGATCTCTTAGCTGTGACTCTAAAAGCACAATCCATAAAAGAACAAATAAATAAACTGAATTTCATCGAAATTAAAAACACCTGTTCTTTCAAAGAAACTATTAAAAGAATGAAAAGAAAAGCCGCACACTGGGAGAAAATATTCACAAACCATCTACCTGTCAAAGGACTTGTATCCAATATGAACAAAAGACTCTCAAAACTCAATAACAAGAAAATAATCAATCCAGTTAAAAAATAGGTTAAAGATTTGAACAGACACCAAAGTACACAACAAAAAAGACG
>SJYQ01001485.1:306114-364613 GCA_006410935.1 Redunca redunca
GATTCCAGCTTGTGTTTCTTCCAGCCCAGCGTTTCTCATGATGTACTCTGCATATAAGTTAAATAAGCAGGGTGACAATATACAGCCTTGACAGACTCCTTTTCCTATTTGGAACCAGTCTGTTGTTCCATGTCCAGTTCTAACTGTTGCTTCCTGACCTGCATATAGGTTTCTTACTTATTCTTTCTTACTTATCCATAATTTCCAACTTCAAACGTAATGGCACAATTTTCAAGAAAACCAAACGATTATACCCCCATTAACTACTTAGAAAATCATTACAATGAACCATGTTAAATACATAATAAATGTATGTTCACATCACAGCCAAGCCTGCAAGGCAAGTGACTCCCCTTTAGGGCGACCAAGCTTTCCGTGCTGCACAGGGAGCGTCTCTCAGTAGCAACTTCAAACCCCACAACCAAGCAAAGCCGCGTGGCCACTCGCAACAGAGCAGTCACGGAGCGATTAACTCCCAGGTGAAGAACTTGAAATGTTTCTGATTATAATCACACAGCACCCCTTCCAGAGAAAAGGCCAAATCAAAGGATCAGACATCAGAAGGCCGTCAGGTCTTGCAATGCAGACCGTTTCCAGATCCGGTTTACTCCACGTAAAACCTCCTCTGGGGCTCTTTCACTTTTCACTAGGAATAGAGATCTATGGTTCAGATTTCTCAGGGTCTCTTCAAAGTGCCTCGACACTTGTGTATTCCACACCTAACATGAGTAAATTCTATATCAAGCAATAAAAACTGAGGCTCCAAATGTTAGCAAAGCCTCCAGTTTTCAAACTCTCTTGTTAAAGTTCATGACCTCAACTTGCGGGACTATGACTCGGGGAAGGAGTGAAGGAAATGCATGAGGAGCAGAGGCAGGCTCTCCTCGAGGATGGACACGCCCGACACTCGCTCGCCTGTGCTTGTGATGCTCTGACACAGCCTTTCTTCCAGGAAGCTGGTCGGTGTGCTTCTAACCTCATGACGTGGACGTGAACACGCTACCAGGTGGACGTTAACTGTCGAGACCATCCGAGACTGGAGTTGCCAGGGCAGGAACGGCACCCCTGTCGCGGAATTAGTGACAGGGCCTGGAGGCAGACGAGGCGGTGGAGAGTGAGGACAGGGCCTCCCCACGAGCTCCGTGAACGGTGTCGAGAATCTTTAAAATAAGGATAAAAGCTCAGAAGGAGCCGGCTGTGCTCGATTATATTAATAAAGCACATCTCACTGGTGTGAAAAATCAAAGAACACTCACGGCCACAGAGAATATGATGATTTTCTGGAGTTAAAAAAAAACCATTTGGGAGATTTGAGTCCGCCTTTGATTCACTTATTAATTTTGCAGAAAGCTAACAGTGTCGCACAGCTCGGGAGGTCACGCAGCTCCACGCGGCGCACCGTCCTCTTGAAAAAGAGGCAAAGACCACAGAGCAAGCTGAGATCAAGGACTTAAAAAAAAAATCAAGTTTCAAGGTCACAAGAAGGTCACTACATGTTTAGGTTTTAGTCACACAAACTAACCTATAATTGAATCTACACCAAATTACAATAATTGATTCCAAAAATGATGATGCCAACTTGCCAAAAATTGTTTTCATTAGTCGAGGATAAAATGGATGGGAGGGTGTATATTACATTTCAAAAAGAATTCTATCAAAAATATGTTAAGAACAGTTTTCTTCTTCATACACAAAGTGACATCTGGCTACCATCTCCTGAATAGACTCTGTTAAATACTTACTAGCATAGCTACAAAGAGAAAGTGGAAAAATATTTTTAAAATCCCAATAACAAGAACTGAAATGGACAAACAAACAACTCAGTGAAAAAACTTGAGAGGAATCTCCAATAAATACAAAGCAAAGTGGACTGTTAAAAAACGACAACAAAAAGCTATACAGGTCCACCTGAGAGCAAAGAAATTGGTCTCAGCAAACAGAAGCTTTGAAAAATGAGGAAGGAAGAAATCTTCCTTCCTTCCTCGGGTCAAAGATTCTGCGTCTAAAAAAAAAAACATTTTGGTAGCTGGGATTCCTCCTCGAAAAGAGAGCTACACAGCAACATATGCTGATGCTTGACACACATCCATTCAGTCGGAGCTCCCAGAAGACATCCAGACCACGAGGAAAGGACAAGCGGGGATGCGCTGCGTGTAGAAGACTGATCTCCATAAAGAAAGCAATATGGATGGACACAAAAAGAAGAAACCTGAACTCAAAACGTACTGAGAACTATGGATTTACATTCGTTCAGAAAAAGCAGATACTCATCACACAGGTTATGAAAAAGTATCTCATCAGTAAAGCGAAGTTTCTCTAGGTGGTATTTTCCCAGAAACTTGCAACTTCACTGGCAGCTGACAAATACTTTCTTCCTACCCACGTGCACGTCTCTGAGAACATGGAAGGTGTGCAAATCAGCATGGAGCAAAGGCGACCCAAACACCCAGCACACGAGCGTCAGACGGCGCCCACACCCACACACACAGCGCACCAGAATCAGACGGCGCCCACAAAAGCACACGCAGCGCACCAGCGTCAGAGGGCGCCCACAAAAGCAGAGATCCATGCGCTTGCTAAATAAAGAAATCACCAAGACCAAACAAAATGTACCCTTTTCAAAGCTGAGGAACAGCGCAGACAAACATCAGTTAGAATCTGAAAGCCACTGCATAAGCTAGGAACAGAACCAGGGGAGAAAACATCCTAGACACACAGAAGAAGAACCTACTAATATAATATCCAGAAGAAAATATCAGAAAAACTGTGACATATTGGAAAGATAGATGACCGTCTTAATGATAAAGGGGGTAAAGCCTTAAGAATTTGCTAAGATTTAAAATATCAATAATATTTAAAACAAGGAATGATTAAGATGAAAAGGGACTAAAAAGAGAAAAATTTAGAGCACAATAAAATTTCATAATAAAAATAAAAGAGTAGAAATGTAGGTACAGAGAATAAAATCACCAGTGCTATAAACCACTTAAACACATACTCAGAGGCCAAAAACTGATGAAAAATATAGTGAAGAGAATCCTAAATATGAAGGAATGATGAAATATTTTTTAAATGGATGTGGAAAGAAGTGCTAAAATGACTCAATAAAGATGCTGAACAGAAGAGTTTAGAGTGTAACAGACAACTCTGGGCCAGAGATAAAGATGTGAGATTTACTAAATGCATGGTACTTGAAGCTACAGAGCTTTATGAAATCACTTAAGAAGTGGGCATATATACAGAAAAAGGGATGGTCTAGGACTGAACCCAGGTAACTTTGAAACACGGAATCCTGGTGGGAAAGGAGGACTCAGTTCAAAGGAGACTGAAAAAGAGCCCCCAGTCAAGTAGGAAGAAAACCGTCAGATGCGTCTGGCACCGCGCAAGGACAGAGAGGACAGCGTCTCAGGAGGAAGAAAAGGCACTTCAGAGAGAGGGCACCACCGGGCCGAGGACCCAGAAGGCCCGCCCCCGGCAGCCGCGCTGACTGTGCAGCCGCACGGAGTGAGTCGCTCTGAAGAAATCCAGAAGCTAGCTGGGCGGCTCCTGCACACGGCCCGGCTCTGGCAGCCGCAGGCCTTGCATCTACGAGCCCCCAGGCCTGCAGATCTTAGTGGGCACGGGAACAGTGGGCCCGCGCTGACACACCGGGGCCACGCCCAGTGGAGCAGGACACACGCTCCGGCCATAAGCCTCCCCGCTCCCCACTCCCGGCTCCTCCCTGCGGAGCACAGGCAGGGAGCACGGACACACGGGCCATGAGGACACAGGGGTCCCGGCAGCCACCACAGCCATCAAGTCACAAAGGAAGAGAGCAGGACAGGAGCAACGCACACAGGAATTACAAGCAGCCAGAAACCTTGAAAATGGCAGCAGGAAATCCATGACCGTAACTACTTTAAGTGTGAATGGATTAAATGCTCTAATGTGAATAAAGATAGAGAGTGGCCACATGAATTCGGGTTAAGACAGCAAAACAGACTCAACTACACGCTGCCTATAACTGAGCCGACACGAGATTCGCTTCAGCCGCAAGTACACACAGTCCCAAAGTAGAGGGACAAAAGAAGATGGCCCCCAGCAGGTGGAAACCAAAATCCAGCCGAAGCAGACGGGCTTTATCATGCACACGAGACCGGCAGCCAGCAGCTGTGACAGGAGACGAAGGAGGTCCTTACGCGATGAGAAAAGGGTCACTGAGTGAAGAACGCAGCCCTCGCAAACACTCGTGCACCTAACACAGGAGGAAAGAAGCGTGCCACACGCGCACACTAACAGAGCTCAAGAGAGAAACGGACATACAGTGGCGGTGGGGACACCAGCCCTGCTGTCAACACTGGGTAGGCCAGCCAGAGAGAAGGCCGACAAGGAAACGGTGCACTTGAACTGTGCCTTAGATCAGACGCAGCTGAGGGACTTTCCACCCAACAGCAGCAAGGCGCACATTCTTCTTACGTGCACACAAAACCTTCTCCAGGCTATCATCTGACAAACTATAATGGAACAGAATACAAAGAAGATTGTACACACGTGTACAGCTGAACCGCTTTCCTGCACAGCGTAAATTAACACAACGCTGTAAATCAACTGTGCTTAAAACCTGAACACGTAGAAACAGAGAGAACAACAGTCTCCTGGAGCTGAGGGCAGGGGAAACGGGGAGACTGGTTAAAAGAGCACAGATTTTTACTTAAAGATAGATAAGGTCTGAGGATATAAAGATAACTGTGGTTGATAACACTGTATTATATAATTAAAATTTGCTAATAAAGTAGAACTTTTAAAAAAACTTTTTAAAACCATATTTTAAAAATTATATGGTCAACTTAATAAAAACAAAAAACTTTTTATACCCTGTAATATCCATTCATTTCTAAAAATATAAAGAATTCTTAGGAATGCAAGGGAGTTTCCTTAACCTGAAATAAGGTGTCTATCAAAAACCTTCAACCTAAAACATTGAAAATAAGTTCAGCAAACGTGCCAGATGAAGGAGTTCAGTATTTTAAAAATGTATTTGAAGATTTTTGTTCAGCTAGATCCATTACTTAGAAAACATAATTTTAAAAAAGATTAAAAAAGAATAGAATCTAGAAGGGGATATTCTCTATTAAAGTTCAACATTTAATTTGTATTCACAGTAATTAAAATGATATAACTGATGGTACATTTAAGTGAAATCATACATTCGTCTTTCTCTATGTGACTTATTCCACTTGGCATAATACCTTCCAAGTCTATCCATGTTGTAAAAAATGGCAAGACTCCCTTCTTTTTTGGCTGAATAACATTGCACTGTGTGTACACACGTCTTTCTTGCCTGCTCATCTGCTGACGGACAGTGAGGTTGCAGCCACATCTAGGTTACTGTAGATAATGCTGTTATGAACACCGGGGTGCACATCACTTTCCAAATTACGTTTTTGTTTTCTTCAGATAAACACCAGAAGTGGAACCGCCGGATCGTACCATAGTTCACTTTTTAATTTTTGAGAGACCTCTGTACTGTTTCCCATAGTGGACGTTCCAATTTACATCCCAACCAACATTTCACGAGAGTTCCCTTTAATCCACATCCTCACCAACACTTGTTTATTTCTTGTCTTTATGATAATTGCCCTGCTAACAAGGGTGGGGTGATATCTCATGGCAGTTTTCTAGAAACCAAAACAAACCAACAAAACAGAACAAACAGAAACAGACTCCACAGATACGAGGACCAACCAGCAGCCGGCAGAGGAGCCGGGAGTGAGGGGCTGGGAGGCGCGGGCGAAGGGGATGGAGGGACCAGCTAGGAGCGGCGGAGGCGGGGGCGTCACAAACGCCTCAGGGCACACCCTCAGGAGCGCTGCCGGAAGGAGGCGACAGGCCGAGAGGCCTCGAGAGCTGGCCATGCTGCGCAGTGCTCTTGTTGCCCAGTCGCACAGTCGAGTCCGACTCTCTGCGACCCCATGGACCGCAGCACGCCAGGCCTCCCTGTCCTTCACCACCTCCCGGAGTTTACCCAGACTCTCGTCCATCGAGTCCCTGATGCCATCCAGCCGTCTCATCCTCGGTCGTCCCCGCTTCCTCCCGCCCCCAGTCCCTCCCAGCATCAGAGGCTTTTCCAATGAGTCAGCTCTTCGCCTGAGGTGGCCAGAGTACTGGAGTTTCAGCTTCAGCATCATTCCTTCCAATGAACACTCAGGACTGGTCTCCTTTAGGATGGACTGGTTGGATCTCCTTACAGTCCCAGGGCCTCTCAGGAGTCTCCTCCAGCCACAGCCCCAAAGCATCAGCTCTCTGCATTCAGTCTTCTTAGGATCCAGCTCTCGCATCCACACACAACCACCAGAAAAACCACAGCCTTGACTAGACGGACCTTCGCTGGCAAACTGATATCTCTGCTTTTCAATATGCTACCTAGGTTTGTCATAGCTTTTCTTCCAAGGAGCAAGCGTCATTTAATTTTGTGGCTGCAATCACCATCTGCAGTGATTTTGGAGCCCAAGAAAATAAAATCTGTCACTGTTTCCATTGTTTCCCCATGTATTTGCCATGAAATGATGGACCCGGATGCCATGATCTTCGTTTTTTTGAATGTTGTAATGTATAAAAATATCAAATATTACATGCTACAGCTGAAACTAATAATCATGTAAATGAATTACATTTCAATAAAATAATAAAATGGCAAACAGTAGATAGTTCTAGTTAATGTGACCACAAGCGATTTTGATTTTTTTATCTGTGCTCTTCTGTAATTTTACAATTCTCTACAGCAAGCACGTGCTGCTGCTGCTGCTGCTGCCAAGTCGCTTCAGTCGTGTCCGACTCTGTGCGACCCCGTCCCCAGGATTCTCCAGGCAAGGACACTGGAGTGGGTTGCCATTTCCTTCTCCAACGCATGAAAGTGAAAAGTGAAAGTGAAGTTGCTCAGTCATATCCGACCCTTAGCGTACTAGTTTGTGATAAAAAATAAAGCTAAAGAACAGATACTTTGGAAAGCTTTCTCATTGCACAATGTTGGCAACCAGCGTTCTCCCTCCAAGGACCTTGGGTGGGTTCACTTGAACGGAAGTCTTCTGTTACAATGGTAGGAAGAAAAGCATTTCTTTTTTAGATTAGCCTAGAACTTAAGTGGCAGTGACATATAATAAATTTCTTAAATAACTCAACTATAAAATAATTTACCAATTTATGGTTATATTTAATCCAGCTTTGACATAATTTTCAGTTCAGTTCAGTTGCTCAGTTGTGTCTGACTCTTTGCAACCCCATGAATTGCAGCACGCCAGGCCTCCCTGTCCATCACCAACTCCCGGAGTTCACTCAGACTCACGTCCATCGAGTCGGTGATGCCATGAAGCCATCTCATCCTCTGTCGTCCCCTTCTCCTGCCCCCAATCCCTCCCAGCATCAGAGTCTTTCCCAGTGAGTCAACTCTTTGCATGAGGTGGTCAAAATACTGAAGTTTCAGCTTCAGCATCAGTCCTTCCAAAGAACACCCAGGACTGATCTCCTTTAGAATAGACTGGTAGGATCTATTTGGAGACCAAGGGACTCTCAAGAGTCTTCCCCAATACCACACTTCAAAAGCATCAATTCTTTGGCGCTCAGCCTTCTTCACAGTCCAAATCTCACATCCATACATGACCACAGGAAAAACCATAGCCTTGACTAGACGGATCTTTGTTGGCAAAGTAATGTCTCTGTTTTTCAATATGCTATCTAGGTTGGTCATAACTTTCCTTCCAAGGAGTAATTGTCTTTTAATTTCATGGCTGCAATCACCATCTGCAGTGATTTTGGAGGGCACCCCCCCCCGCCAAAAAAAAGTCTGTCACAGTTTCCACTATTTCCCCATCTATTTCCCATGAATTGATGGGACCAGATGCCATGATCTTCATTTTCTGAATGTTGAGCTTTAAGTCAACTTTTTCACTCTCCTCTTTCACTTTCATCAGGAGGCTTTTTTGTTCCACTTCATTTTCTGCCGTAAGGGTGGTGTCAGCTGCATATCTGAGGTTATTGATATTTCTCCCGGAAATCTTGATTCCAGCTTGTGCTTATTCCAGCCCAGCGTTTCTCATGATGTACTCTGCATAGAAGTTAAATAAGCAGGGTGACAGTATACAGCCTTGACGTACTCCTTTTCCTATTTGGAACCAGTCTGTTGTTCCATGTCCAGTTCTAACTGTTGCTTCCTGACCTGCATATAGGTTTCTTAAGAGGCAGGTCAGGTAATCTGGTATTCCCATCTCTTTCAGAATTTTCCACAGTTTACTGTGATCCACACAGTCAAAGGCTTTGGTGCCGGGGTCCAGCCCCGGTGGATCCAGGGTGATTCGAAGGTGGGGACGGAGTCAGCGTCCTTGGAAATAACTTATTTAATTACAGGTAGAGAGGGATTAGAAAATTAGCAGAGAAAAAGAGGCTGAATAACTTGGTTTACATGGAATATCAATCACCACCTACATAGGTCGCAGGCGTCTTCCCGTTCTCCCGAAGGAGAGGAGGCACTGAGGGCCCCCCCGGTCCGATCTTAGAAGCCCAGGCAAAGTTAGCAGGCTTGGTGGGTACCCATGCACCACATGGGAATTCAGCCAGAAAAACGGACAGCAAGAAAGAAGCGACATGGGGGAATCAGTCTTTCCGGAAACTGACCCCATTTCTTTATTTTTTAAGTTTGCTTATATACCTTTTGTTACACATAGGGATGAATACAGAGTCATGTGGCGGTCAGCAATCCTGACCTTTATCAAAATCAGGTGCTTCACATAAATGTATAAAAGAAAGGTCTTAGGGGTTTTACATCATCCTCTGGCCATGAGGCCTGTTGACGTTTTATGACCCTTTCTTTCTGATAACCAAAAAACTTATTTTTTCCAAGGGTGTTTTTTCTTAAACCAGGCACCACCCTCCAAATAAAGTTGCATTCCTATATGGTGAGGCTGTAGTGAGTTACAATCAAGAAAGGAATTTATTTAACCCAAGGTTAACATGATTAATCTTAAAGGTTAATACTTATTTCTCTTATATGCTTAAAGGTTAATACTTATTTCTCCTATATGTTAGTTATATTCATTATAAGGGCAGGGAATATGGAGATTTAGCAGCAAACATCAGCCCAACAAATGAAAACCCTTCACCAATGTTCCCCTATAGATCTATTTAGTCTTAAGATAGTGATAAAGTTACATTTTTACATAGCAAGGACACAGTGATTTATAACAAAGTACAGTGATCTATTACAAAAGAGAAAATTCATTAACTCAAAAAGTCTAGTATTGCTAACCTTAAAAACTACTATATCTCCTTTTCTATATTCCAAATACATTTATTAATATATTCCCAGGTGCCTAAGGATATGGAGGCCTGGCGGCAATCACTGACTCAACAATGAGAAAAGCCCTATGCTAATTAAGACTTTCAAAATACTCCAAACTCTCTGTGCTGTTTATGGTTGAGAGGTAGTAAACAATCTAGTGGCAGGAGTATCGATAATCCTGTCACACAAGCTAGTCTGTCAGCAGAGAGGTTTGACCTGAGACACCCTTGTCACACCCAGGGCAGGGAATTAGCAGCAATTATTGGCACAACAAATGAAAAAACCCTTCACCAATATAATTCCTAACCAACTCACTACACTGACAATTTCCAACTTCCCAAAAGAATTTGCCTTTAGTAAGTCTAAAACATCTTGTGCCTCTCACGGTCGGGAGGCTGTAAACAATCACATGTGGCCGGACAAACCTATACAGGAGGGCTAGATAACCTTCAGAGGAGTCCGTAAGTTGAAACACTCTTGTCATGCCCAGGAATTTTTATTGACTTGGAGCTGCACATTTACTTCTTCTCCAAGAGAACCAGTGGGGAACAGCCCCCCATAAATTCAGAGGTGTAGGCGAGAGCATGAAACAGTAAAGTAGATACACTCTGGCTTTTGGGGGCAGATGCTTGGGAACAGGGGGTTTCCTGAGGCTTGATCACGCCTTTGTGTATGCCAAACCTCCTTCCTCATGACCTTTGCCATGGGCGGAGTTCCTCACGCTGGCTACTGGCACTTTGGCATAGTCAATAAAGCAGAAGTAGATGTTTTTCTGGAACTCTCTTGCTTTTACCATCATCCAGCAGATGTTGGCACTTTGATCTCTGGTTCCTCTGCCTTTTCTAAAACCAGCTTGAACATCAGGAAGTTCATGGTTCACCTATTGCTGAAGCCTGGCTTGGAGAATTTTGAGCATTACTTTACTAGCATGTGAGATGAGTGCAATTGTGCAGTAGTTTGAGCATTCGTTGGCGTTGCCTTTCTTTGGGATTGGAATGAAAATTGACCTTTTCCAGTCCTGTGGCCATTGCTGAGTTTTCCAAATTTTCTGGCACATTGAGTGTAGCACCTTCACAGCATCATCTTTTAGGATTTGAAATAGCTCAATTGGAATTCCATCACCTCCACTAGCTTTGTTCTTAGTGGTACTTTCTAAGGCCTACTTGACTTCAAAAGCTGGTTTTAGAAAAGGCAGAGGAACCAGAGATCAAATTGCCAACATCCGCTGGATCATGGAAAAAGCAAGAGACTTCCAGAAAAACATTTATTTCTGTTTTAATGACTATGCCAAAACCTTTGACTGTGTAGATCACAATAAACTGTGGAAAATTCTGAAAGAGATGGGAATACCAGATCACCTGACCCACCTCTTGAGAAATCTGTATGCAGGTCAGGAAGCAGCAGTTAGCACTGGACATGGAACAACAGACTGGTTCCAAATAGGAAAAGGAGTACATCAAGGCTGTATATTGTCACCCTGCTTATTTAACTTCTATGCAGAGTACATCATGAGAAACACTGGGCTGGAAGAAGCACAAGCTGGAATCAAGTTTGCCGGGAGAAATATCAACAACCTCAGATATGCAGCTGACACCACCCTTATGGCAGAAAGTGAAGAGGAACTCAAAAGCCTCTTGATGAAAGTGAAAGAGGAGAGTGAAAAAGTTGGGTTAAAGCTCAACATTCAGAAAACGAAGATCATGGCATCCGGTCCCATCACTTCATGGGAAATAGATGAGGAAACAGTGGAAACAGTGGCTGACGTTATTTTTTGGGAGCTCCAAAATCACTGCAGATGGTGATTGCAGCCATGAAATTAAAAGACGCTTACTCCTTGGAAAGAAAGTTATAACCAACCTAGACACCATATTAAAAAGCAGAGACAACCAACTTTGTCAACCAAGTTCTGTCTCATCAGGGCTATGGTTTTTCCAGTAGTCATGTATGGATGTGAGAATTAGAGTATAAAGAAAGCTGAGTGCTGAAGAATTTATGCTTTTGAACTGTGGTGTTGGAGAAGACTCTTGAGAACCCCTTGGACTGCAAGGAGATCCAACCAGTCCATCCAAAAGGAAGTCAGTCCTTAGTGTTCATTGGAATGACTGATGATGAAGCTGAAGCGCCAATACTTTGCCCACCTCATGCAAAGAGCTGACTCACTGGAAAAGACTCTGATGCTGGGAAAGATTGAAGGCAGGAGAAGGGGATGACAGAAGATGATATGGTTGGATGGCATCACTGACTCAATGGAGATGAGTTTGAGTAAACTCCGGGAATTGGTGATGGACAGGGAGGGCTCCGTGCTGCGGTCCATGGGGTCATGAAGAGTCAGACATGACTGAGTGACTGAACTGAACTGAAAAGCATACATCTCTAAGACCACTTATAGCTCTGTGCATGTACATCAGGAGGTATTCGCTTGGCCATAGGCTTCTTTGTGCCACATGCCTGTACAAGCTTTACCATGAAAGCCCTGGCTGCTGCTGCATTGGGGCAACACTAGAGTGGCAACATGGTTATGTTATATGAGGTTATGTTTTGGCTACATTATGGTTATGTTATGGCTGTTGCTACAGCTGCTGCATCAGCCAGGAGAGAAGCTATGTTATGATTGCCATGCCAGCCAGGAGAGAATAAACCTGTCTGAAGTTCCTAAGGCTCCTTGCATCTTCTTCCAGCCACTTAACTTAAGCCTTTCCTACTCTGGGTTCATCAAACAGTATGCACAGTGTGGACAGCAAGGCAATTGGTGTCATGAACAGGATCTGCAATAAAAGCATAAAATATATTTAAATCATAAAGTGCTTCAACATTATGAATGTGGAGAAATGATGTAAAGAAAGTGGATAATTCACAGCATGAGGGTAGTTTCTCTTATACAGATATTAAGATTATTCTGCTAAAGAAAAGGTCAATAGTAGCAAATTATGAGCCCAAAAGAAGTAATTTTGATGTGTTCTCAGCAAATGAGAAAGACCCCCTCCCTCTTGGTATAGTGTTCAACGATGCTCTTTTCTTTATTCAGAGGAGCAAATAGAATCTATAGTTGATTTTTGTTTTCTTTACTTCTACTGAAAACGTTCATTCTTTAATTAAGCAGCTGCCACACTGCTAGCTGGTTTCCAGACTGAGCTACTCCAAAAGCAGCCTGCACCCCATTTCCTGGGTCTGCAGAGAATCTGTAGGCCTGTTAGGACACAGTGGATGCTTTGTAAGTCATTTGGCTGCTTGTGCTCCCATTGCATGCCAATTAGTCTGTGGGCTGCTCTTTTTCTGCAGCCATCGAAATGCACCCCTATCTCAGGGGTGTCTCAGGACCACATGACTGAGACACAAAATGATGCTGATGCCCAGTGTTGGTCATCAACCTGGACCTCAAATGGCCTTAGCAAAATCTACCTTTAGAGAATTATTTTCAGATGAAGAAGTATAAAATGTAAATATTTTACAAAATGAAGAATCATTTTTATGTTGGATTTAGAAGGGAGGATTATAAAGGATTTTGTGAAGGCAAACAAGTTTCTATGAGTTCTAGATGCTGCATTAGCACCATGATTTTCTTTTCTCTCTAACTTAACTGCATTATCCTTCTTGGCTCAGATGGTAAAGCGTCTGCCCACAATGCGGGAGACCCGGGTTCGATCTCTGGGTTGGGAAGATCTCCTGGAGAAAGAAATGGCAACCCATTCCAGTATTCTTGCCTGGAGAATCCCACGGATGGAGGAACATGGAGGAACATGGTAGGCTACAGTCCCTAGGGTTGCAAAGAGTCGGACACGACTGAGCGAGCTTCACAGTTTCACAAGATCTTAGTGTAACGGGTTTAGCTGAAGATGTAAACTGCTTCTGCTGCTGCTAAGTTGCTTCAATCTTGTCTGAATCTGCGCGACTCCATAGACGGCAGTCCACCAGGCTCCCCTGTCCCTAGGATTCTCCAGGCAAGAACACTGGAGTGGGTAGCCATTTCCTCCTCCAATGCATGAAAGTGAAAAGTGAAAGTGAAGATGCTCAGTCGCAACAGACTCTTAGCGACCCCATGGACTGCAGCCTACCAGGCTCCTCCATCCATGAGATTGTCCAGGCAAGAATACTGAAGTGGGTTGCCATTGCCTTCTCCAATGTAAACTGCAAACGGCACCATATTTCTCACATTGCTATAATGAAGTGAGGAGGACTGAACAGTCTGAGAAGACATGGGAGTTAGTCAGAGATTTGGGGCCTGGAGGCAGAACGTAAAGAGCTGCTGGAGTTCTAAATGCTCTCAAATGCTCTGAGTCACTTTACAAACAGCTGTGTTTCAGCACAGCTTTTCTTGAGAGCTACTCTCTAGCAGAACATAGATTTCCCCTCAAAGAAATCATACCTGGTAGAGAATCCCCAATTAATCAGCCTGCCCATCTCAGAGCATTCATCTTATATCAAGTGGAGCCACTGCCAACCCTGTTGTGGGATGTACAAGCCACTTTTAAGTAAAAACACTTATTAAACACTCAGGTGTTTAGATACATTAGCATCTCAAAGTTAATTCCCAACACATGTCCAGCTTTAATGAGAATTATTCTTATTTCCTCTTGTTAATTAATGGGTCCTCACCAAGGCCCCACACCTCAGTGGGGACCAGAATAAACACTCAGGCTTACAAATGCTGAATAGGATGTCTTCCTGATTCACATAGAAAGAACAGAGAAACCCTGGAAATATTCTTCACCCCTGAGCAGCCTGATGAGTGATGCCTTTCAAGTGTCATTCTATCTCTCTTTCCACACCCTAGCCCATTAGCCCCACTGTGTAAAGAAAGGCACACTTATCTTGAATATAACAATGGTCCCCTACCTGAAGGGCAAAATCCTCCCAGAGTGACAGACAGACATACAGTTCAAAATATTGCTGATGTCTGACAGAGTGAAGTAATGGGGACCGGTATCTTCCACCCACAATAAACCCCAAATGCAAAATATATAAAACAACAGTCTTCAAAACACTGGACATCAGGCAGTAAAGGGCAGTACTCTCTGATAAATGGAATACAGACAAAGTGAGCCCTTTGTTGCTCCAGCTTATTTCCTAAAAGTGTTCTAGACAGTAGTGTGGGGAGGGGTAACTGAGGTAATCCCCTGAGGTGAGGGGATAGAGCTGAGCATCCAGGGAGACCAAGGAGCTGGAGTGCATAGGCAGAGCTCCAGAGAGGAGAGAGTTGTACAGAAAGAAAAACCTGGGGAGCTACAGAAGGTTCCCCTCATAGATTCATACATTTGCTACATTCTTAGGAAAAGAAACCCCTTTCCCTCCAGATTTGGGAAAGAACCATCAAGAGAATTAGAGGAAACAGTGACTCATTATCATGCAGGACTGGGAATTATGTCTGTTCCCACTAGCCACACTGGAAAAACTCACGATTCATGCCTTGGGTAAGTACTCAGATATTGTCTAAATATAGAGGAATAATTAGTCTAGACCAGGCAGCTGCTAAGCTGCTAAGTCACGTCAGTCATGTCTGACTCTGCGACCCCATAGATGGCGGCCCAACAGGCTCCCATCCCTGGGATTCTCCAGGCAAGAACACTAGAGTGGGTTACCATTTCCTTCTCCAATGCAGGAAAGTGAAAAGTGAAAGTGAAGTTGCTCAGTCGTGTCCGACTCTTCGAGACCCCATGGACAGTAGCCTATCAGGCTCCTCCATCCATGGGATTTTCCAGGCAAGAGTACTGGAGTGGGGTGCCATTGGCTGCTCCAAGACTAGGCAGACCTGGTTCCAAATAGGAAAAGGAGTACGAAAAGCCTGTATATTGTCACCCTGCTTATTTAACTTCTTTACAGAGTACATCATGAGAAACGCTGGGCTGGAAGAAGCGCAAGCTGAAGTCAAGATTGCTGGGAGAAATATCAATAACCTCAGACATGCAGATGACACCACCCTTATGGCAGAAAGTGAAGAGGAACTAAAAAGCCTCTTGAAAGTGAAAGTGGAGAGTGAAAAAGCTGGCTTAAAGCTCAACATTCGGAAACGAAGATCATGGCATCTGGTCCCATCATTTCATGGGAAATAGATGGGGAAACAGTGGAAACAGTGTCAGACTTTATGTTTTTGGGCTGCAAAATCACTGCAGATGGTGACTGCAGCCATGAAATTAAAAGACGCTTACTCCTTGGAAGAAAAGTTATGAGCAACCTAGATAGCATATTGAAAGGCAGAGACATTACTTTGCCAACAAAGGTCCATCTAGTCAAGGCTCTGGTTTTTCCAGTGGTCGTGTATGGATGTGAGAGTTGGACTGTGAAGAAAGCTGAGCACCGAAGAATCGATGCTTTTGAACTGTGGCATTGGAGAAGACTCTTGAGAGTCCCTTGGACTGCAAGGAGATCCAACCAGTCCATTTTGAAGGAGATCAGCCCTGGGATTTCTTTGGAAGGAATGATGCTAAAGCTGAAACTCCAGTACTTTGGCCACCTCATGCGAAGAGTTGACTCATTGGAAAAGACTCTGATGCTGGGAGGGATTGGGGGCAGGAGGAGAAGGGAACGACAGAGGATGAGATGGCTGGATGGCATCACTGACTCAATGGACATGAGTCTGTGTGAACTTCGGGAGTTGGTGATGGACAGGGAGGCCTGGTGTGCTGCGATTCATGGGGTCGCAAAGAGTCGGACACGACTGAGCGACTGAACTGAACTTAACCGAGGCAGATCTAGTTCCACATCTGCCTAACAAATCATAAAAGGAAATTACTTCAAATAGTTTTCTCCTTTTGGGTTTTAACTGCATATTAGAACAATGCTCAAGGAAAAAAAGTACCAAAATTTCCATGACCCAGCAAGGTGACATTCATGATATTCGGCATCCAATCAAGATTATCAGGTGTGTAAAGAAGCAAGAAAACACATCCATAATGAGAGATTAATCAGAGGAAAGCAACACAGAACTTGCCCTGAAGTTAGAATTAGCAGTTCAGCTCAGTTTAGTCTCTCAGTCGTGTCCACTTCTTGTGACCCCATGGACTGCAGCACACCAGGCTTCCCCATCCATCACCAACCCGTGGAGCTTGCTCAAACTCATGTCCATTGATTTGGTGATGCCATCCAACCATTTCATCCTCTGTCATCCCCTTCTCATCTTGCCTTCAATCTTTCCCAGCATCAGGGTCTTTTACCAATGAGTCAGTTCTTTGAATCAGGTGGCCAAAGTATTGGAGTTTCAGCTTCAGCATCAGTTCTTCCAATGAATATTCAGGACTGATTTCCTTTAGGATGGATGGGTTTTATTTCCTTGCAGTCCAAAGGAATTTCAAGAGTCTTCTTCAACACCATAGTTCAAAAGTATGAATTCTTCAGTGCTCCGCTTTCTTTATAGTCCAACTCTTACATCCCTACATGACTACTGGAAAAACCATAGCATTGAATAGATGGACCTTTTCTGCCAAAGTAATAATATGTTTCTTCTTTTTAATATGCTGTCTAGGTCGGTCATAACTTTTCTTCCAAGGAGCAAGCGTCTTTTAATTTCATGGCTGCAATCATCATCTGTAGTGATTTTGGAGCCCCAAAAGATAAAGTTTGTAACTTCCCACTGTTTTCCCACCTATTTGCCATGAAGTGATGGTACCAGATGCCATGATCTTAAGTTTCTGGCCCCAAGTAAATAACAGGGAGAGAACATATCTCCACTCATCAACAGAAAATTGGATTAAAGATTTACTGAGCATGGCCCTGTCCATCAGAACAAGATCCAGTTTTCCCCTCAGTCAGTCTTTGCGATCAGGAAGCTTCCATAATCTCTTCTCCATCAGAGGGCAGACAGAATGAAAACCACAATCACAGAAAGATAACCAATCTGATCACATGGACCACAGCCTTGTCTAACTCAGTGAAAGTATGAGCCATGCCCTTAGGGCCACCAAAGATGGACGGGTCAGAATGGCAAACCACTTCAGTATTCTTGCCTTGAGAACCCCATGCACAGTATGAAAAGGCAAAAAGATGGGACACTGAAAGAGGAACTCTCTAGGTCGGTAGCTGCCCAATATGCTACTGGAGATCAGTGGAGAAATAACTACAGAAAGAAAGAAGAGATGGAGCCAAGGCAAAAACTACCCCCAGCTGTGGATGGGATAGAAGTAAAGTCTGATGCTGTAAGAGCAATACTGTATAGGAACCTGGAATGTTAGGTCTATGAATTAAGGTAAATTGGAAGTGGTCAAACAGGAGATGCCAAGAGTGAACATTGACATTTTAGGAATTAGTGAACTAAAATTGATGGGAATGGGTGAATTTAACTCAGATGACCATTATATCTAGTACTGTGGGCAAGAACCCTTTAGAAGAAATGGAGGAGACATCATAGTCAACAAAAGAGTCTGAGATGCAGTTCTTGGGTGCAATCTCAAAAATGGCAGAATTATATCTGTTCATTTCCATGGCAAATCACTCGATATCACAGTTATCCAAGTCTATGTCACAACCAGTAACACTGAAGAAGCTGAAATTGAACAGTTCTATGAAGACTTACAAGATCTTCTAGAACTAACACCCCCAAAAGATGTCTTTTTCATTATAGGGGACTGGAATGCAAAAGTAGGAAATGAAGAAACACCTGGAGTAACAGGCAAATTTGGCCTTGGAATACAGAATGAAGCAGGGCAAAGGCTAATTGAGTTTTGCCAAAAGAATGCACTTGTCTTAGCAAACACCCTCTTCCAACAACACAAGAGATGACTTTGCACATGGACATCACCAGAAGGTCAATATAAAATTCAGATTGATGATATTCTTTGCAGCCAAAGATGGAGAAACTCTATACAGTCAGCAAAAACAAGACCAGGAGCTGACTGTTGCCCAGATCATGAACTCCTTATTGCTAAATTCAGAATTAGCAGAGGAGGATATTAAAACACTTATTATCCATCAAAAACTTGTACAAAATGTTCCTAGCAACTTTATTCATGATAGTTAAGACTGAAAGCAGTCCAGCCGTCCATTAGCATGAATATGGATAAACAGACCACTTAGCAATAAGAAGGATCGTTCTCAAAAAGATACAACACCAATGAATCTCAAGAATACTTTTTCTGTGTAATAAAAAACAAAGCCTAAAAAAGTACATACTGTTTGAGTAATTCCACGTATTCAAAAGTTTCAAACAGGTAAAATTAAACTGTGATGACAGAAATCAGATGATGGTTCCTTCTGTGATGGGGGGGATAAACAGAAAGAAGACAAGACCATTTTAGGGTAATAAAATGTACTCTCACCAGTTGTGATGTGAATTATAAGAGTGTATGCATTGTAAAAATGGATCAAACTTCACAGACTGTGCATTTCACACAATACAAATTTTTGTTAAAATTTTAAATAATTGAATGGAAAAATAAGCACTTCATTTTTAAGAGCAAATCAAATGGCCAGTAATAAGCATCTGAAAATATGCTTAGTGTCATTGGTATTCAGGAAAAAAGTAAGTTAGGACCACAGTGAAATGGTGGACCAGAAGGATGTACACTCATCTTCTCCTGCAAGAACTCCAAAATTGCAACACACTGCTGAACAACCATCACCAGGAGAATGTTGGATCCCACCAAAAAAATTACCCCATGTTCAAGGGCAAAGGCAAAGACCCAACAAGATAGTAGGAAGGAAGAAATTGTGTTTAGACTCAAACCCCATACCCACCAGAGATGCTTGGAGGGCTCAAACAAAGCCTTGTGCACACCAGGACCCAGAGACTCCACAGAGACTGAGCCAGACCTGCCTTTGAGTGTTTCAGTGTCTTCTGTGGAGGCACGGGTCAGCAGAAGCACGGGTTCTGGCTGCAGCAGACCTGAGGCATGCAGTATGTGGCATAAGTACTCTTGGAGGAGGTCACCATCAACTCCCTCACAGAGCTGCTGAACAAATGACCAACAAACTTTGGAATAATTATACCAAATAAATTCTCATGCTGTTAAGATAATTTTAGGACCCATAACAGATTTTCCACCCTGGGGATCTGGCAAAGGGGCTTCTCCAGAACCCCCAAGGAAGGAATGGAGAAACAGACTTTTGAAGGGCACAAACCAAACTTTGTGCACACTGGGAGCCGGAAGATAGGAGAAATGTCCCCACAAGAGATTGAGCCACACATGCCTGTGAGTGTCCAGGAGTCTCCGGCAGAGGCATGGGTCGACAATGGCCTGCGGCGGGTCGGGGCACTGAATACAACAGTGATACACTAGTTCTTTTGGAGGAGGTCACCACTACAGGCCGAACTACAGGGAGGGAACACGGCCCCACCCATCAAAAGAAAATTGGATTAAAGATTTACTAAGCCCATCAGAACAAGACCCGGTTTCCCCACAGTCAGTCTTTCCCACAAAGAAGCTTCAGTAAGCTTATTATCATTATCCATCAGAGGGCAGACAGAATGAAAACCACAGTCACAGAAAACTAACCATACCGATCACATGGATCACAGGCTTGTCTAACTCAATGAAACTATGAGCCTTGCCACAAAGGGCAAACCAAGACAGATGGGTCATAGTGCAGAGTTCGGACACAACATGATCCACTGGAGAAGGAAATGGCAAACCACTTCAGTATTCTTGCCTTGAGAACCCCATGAACAGTATAAAGGCAAAAAGATATGACACTGAAAGATGAACTCCCCAGGTAGGTAGCTGCCCATATGCTAGTGGAGAAGAGTAGAGAAATAACTCTGGAAAGAATGAAGAGATGGAGCCAAAGTGAAAACAATGCTCAGCTGAAGATGTAATTGGTGATGGAAGTAAACTCTGATGCTGTAAAGAATAATATTGCTCAGGAACCTTTATTTTGGGGGGGGGGGGCCCTCCAAAATCACTGCAGATGGTGATTGCAGCCATGAAATTAAAAGACCCTTACTCCTTGGAAGAAAAGTTATGACCAACCTAGATAGCATAGTGAAAAGCAGAGACATCACTTTGCCAACAAAGGTCCATCTAGTCAAGGCTATGGTTTTTCCAGTGGTCATGTATGGATGTGAGAGTTGGACTGTAAAGAAAGCTGATCACCGAAGAATTGATGCTTTTGAAGTGTGGTTTTGGAGAAGACACTTGAGAGTCCCTTGGACTGCAAGGAGATCCAACCACTCCTTTCTGAAGGAGATCAGCCCTGGGATTTCTTTGTAAGGAATGATGCTAAAGCTGAAACTCCAGTACTTTGGCCACCTCATGCGAAGAGTTGACTCACTGGGGAAGACTCTGATGCTGGGAGGAACTGGGGGCAGGAGGAGGAGGGGATGACAGAGGATGAGATGGCTGGATAGCATCACTGACTTGATGGACGTGAGTCAGAGTGAACTCAGGGAGTTGATGATGGTCAGGAAGGCCTGGCATGCTACGATTCATGGGGTCACAAAGAATCGGACACGAGCAACTGAACTGAACTGAGGAACCTGGTATGTTAGGTCCATGAATCAAGGTAAATTGGAAGTGGTCAAACAGGAGATGCCAAGAGTGAACACTGACATTTTAGGAATCAGTGAACCAAAATTGACTGGAATGGGTGAATTTAACTCAGATGACCATTATATCTACTACTATGGGCAAGAACCCCTTAAAAGTAATGGAGGAAACATCATAGTCAACAAAACAGTTTGAGATGCAGTTCTTGGGTGCAATCTCAAAAACAAAAGAATGATCTCGTCATTTCCAAGGCAAACTATTCAATATCACAGTAATCCAAATCTATGCCACAACCAGTAATGCTGAAGAAGCTGAAGTTTAATGGTTCTGTGAAGACCTACAAGACCTTCTGTAACTAACACCCCCAAAATATGTCCTTTTAATTATAGGGGACTGGAATGCAAAAGTCAGAAGTCAAGAGCCACCTGGCATAACAGGCAAATTTGGCCTTGGAGTAAAAAATGAAGCAGGTCAAAGGCTAATAGAGTTTTGCCAAGAGAATGTACTGGTCATAGCAAACACCCCCTTCCAACAATACAAAAGAAGACTCTACACATGGACATCACCTGATGGTCAATACCGAAATCAGATTGATTATATTCTTTGCAGCTAAGGATGGAAAAACTCTATACAGTCAGGAAAAACAAGACTGGGAGCTGACTATGGCTCAGATCATGAACTCCTTATTGCAAAATTCAGACTTAAATTGAAGAAAGCAGGGGAAATCACTAGACCATTCAGGTATGACCTAAATCAAATCCCTTATGATTATACAGTGGAAGTGACAAATAGATTCAAGGATCTGATAGAGTGCCTGAAGAACTATGGACAGAGGTTCGTGACACTGTACAGCAGGAAGTGATCAAGACCATCTCCAAGAAAAAGAAATGCAAAAGGCAAGCAAAATTGTTGTCCAAGGAGGCCTTACAAATAGCTGAGAAAAGAAGAGAAGCAAAAGGCAAAGGAGAAAAGAAAAGACATACCCATTTCAATGCAGAGTTCTAGAGAATAGCCCAGACAGATAAGGAAGCCTTTCTCAGTGATCAATGCAAAGAAATAGAGGAAAATGATAGAATGGGAAAGACTAGAAATCCCATCAAGAAAATTAGAAATACCAAGGGAACACTTCATGCAAAGATGGGCACAAGGAAGGACTGAAATGGTATGGACCTAAGAGAAGCAGAAGATATAAGAAGAGGTGGCAAGAATACACAGAAGAAACATACAAAAAAAATCTTCATGATCCAGATCTCACAATGGTGTGATCACTCACCTAGAGCCAGACATCCTGGAATGTGAAGTCAAGTGGGCTTTAGGAAGCATCACTGTGAACAAAGTGAGTGGAGATGATCAAATTCCAGTTGAGCTATTTCAAATCCTAAAAAATGATTCTGTGAAAGTGCTGCACTCAATATACCAGCAAATTTGGAAAAGTCAACAGTGGCCACAGGACTGGAAAAGATCAGTTTTCATTCCAATCCCAAAGGAAAGGAATACCAGAGAATGTTCAAACTACTGTACGTTTGCACTCATCTCACATGCTAGCAAAGGAAGGCTCGAAATTCTTCAAGCCAGGTTATAACAGTAGGTGAACTGTGAACTTCCAGATGTTCAAGCTGGATTTAGAAAAGGCAGAGGAACCAGAGACCAAATTTTCAACATTTCCTGGATCATCAAAAAAGCAGGAGAGATCCAGAAAAACATCTGCTTCTGCTTTATTGACTACAACAAAGACTTTGACTGTGTGGATCACAAAAAACTGTGGAAAATTCTTCAAAAGATGGGAGTACCAGACCACCTTATCTGCCTCCTGAGAAATCTGTATGCACGTCAAGAAGCAACAGTTAGAACTGAACATGGAACAACACACTGGTTCCAAATCGGGAAGGCGTACTGGAGGGCTGTAGATTGTCTCCCTGCTTTATTTAACTTATAGGCAGAGTACATCAAGTGAAATGCCAACCTGGATGAAGCACAAGCTGGAATCAAGATTGTTGGGAGAAATATCAATAACCTCAGATATGCAGATGACACCACCCTTATGGCAGAAAGTGAGGAAGAACTAAAGAGACTCTTGTGAAAGTGAAAGAGGAGAGTAAAATGTTGGCTTAAAACTCAGCATTCAGGAAACTAAGATCATGGCATCTGGTCCCATCACTTCATGGAAAATAGGCGGGGAAACAATGGAAACACTGACAGACTATTTTTTTTGGCTCCAAAATCACTGCAGATGGTGACTGCAGCCATGAAATTAAAAGACGTTTGCTCCTTGGAAGAAAAGCTGTGATGAAACTAGACAGCATATCAAAAATCAGAGACATTACCTTGCCAACAACTATCCATCTAGTCAGAGCTATGGTTTTTCCAGTAGTCATGTAAAGGTGTGAGAGTTGGACCATAAAGAAAGCTGAGTGCTGAAGAATTGATGCTTTTGAACTGTGGTGTTGAAGAAGACTCTTGAGAGTTCCTTGGACTGCAAGGAGATCAAACCAGTCAATCCTAAAGGAAATCAGTCCTGAATATTCATTGGAAGGACTGATGCTGAAGCTGAAACTCCAATACTTTGGCCACTTGATGCGAAGAACTAACTTCTTGGAAAAGACCCTGGTGCTTGGAAAGATTGAAGGTGAGAGAAGGGGATGATAGAGGATGAGATGATTGCATGGCATCACCAACTTGATGGACCTGAGTTTGAGTAAGCTCTGGGATTTGGAGCTGTACAGGGAAGCCTGACATGCTGCAGTCCACAGTGTTGCAAAGCATTCAACACAACTGAACGACTGAACTGATGCTGAACTGATACAGTGAAATATTATGTCTATCAAATTGGTGCTATTCAAGAATTTGACAGCAGTTGACATTATTTGATCACATCTCTTCTCTGGGAAATCTCATGCACAAAGGAGCTTGGCAGGCTACTGTCCATGGGGTCACAAAAGAATTGGACACAACTTAGTGACTAGACAACAGCAACAATGCTGAATTAAAAAGCAGTCTCCAAAGAGCACTTCTAGTATGATTTCATCTGTACAGATTTCAAGAGCATGCAAAACTAAACCATTGTTTAGAGGTACAAACACATAGTCAAACAATAATACAGACAAGAAAGGGAATAATTAACACAATTTTAAGTCACTTTATTTGAGAATTTATTTTATTGAAGCCTAGTCCATTTATGACATTTTTAAAATTTCTGCTGTTTAGAAAAGTGATTCAGTTATATACATACATACCTTCTTTTTCATATTCATTTTCATTATGATTTATCCAGGAGATTGAATAGAGTTCCCTGTGCTCTGCAGTAGGACTTTATTGTTTATCAATTATCTATATAATAGCTTGCACCTGTTAATTCCACACTCTCAATCTATTTCTCCTCCACTCATCCCCCTCTTGGCAACTACATGTCTGATCTCTATGTATGTGAGTCTGTTTATGTTTCATAGATAAGTTCATCTGTGTCTAGTTTATATTCCACATATAAGTGATATCATATGGTATTTATCTTGCCCTTTCTGACTTACTTCACTTAGTATGATAATCTCTAGGTCCATCCATGTTGCTGCAAATGACTTTACTTCATCCTTGTGGCTGAGTAGTATTCCATTATATATATGTACCCCATTTACTTTATATGTTATCTGTAGATGGACGTTTAGGTTGTTTCCATGTCTTGGCTTTCCAGGTGGTGCAGTGCTAAAGAATCCCCCTGCCAGTGCAGGAGGCACAAGGGACCTAAGTTTGATTCCTGGGTCAGAAAGATACCCTGGAGGAAGACATGGCAACCCACTCCAGTATTCTTGCCATGGAAAATCCCATGGACAAGGGAGCCTGGTAGGCTGCAGTCCATGGGGTCACAAGGAGTCAGACACAACTTAGCAACTGAGAATGCATGCACAATGTCTTGGATATTGTGAATAGTACTGCTGTGAACATAGGGGGCCTTATGGTTTTGTCTGGATATATAGTAATTCTATTTTTAATTTTTTGAGGAACTTTCATACTGTTTTCCAGTGATTGATCCAACTTACATTCCCACCAACAGTAGAGGAGATTCCCTTTCCTCCATACCCTCTCCAGTATTTGTTATTTGTACACATTTTAATGGTAACCTTGCTGACCAGTGACAGGTGATACCTCACTGGAGTTTAGATATGTCTGTCTCTAATAATTAATGATGTTGAGCATCTTTTCATGTGCCTGTTGACTGTATTATTATAAATGTCATGTGTACTCTACTAAAGTTCTTTCTTGTCCACTTAATAACTAGCACAAAATATAGTAAACCATTGAACAAAGAGAATTTAGAATGATAAACCAAAGAATGTATGATAAAATTTAAAATATAATTTCTTATTATGAAACAACACCCTGAAGTCTTTAAGAAAACTCATTTGTAAATCTGCCAAATTCTTAAGGTGGAAATTTATCATTTAAAATTATAAGATCACCATGTGATAAAGGTATTGCTGAAATAATGTGAGTGAATAATGTTATATATAAAAAAATGAACTCAGATAAATGCCACGGTACTATAAAAAGCATTCTTTATTCCCAGCTCATAATTAATTGAATGCCCTATGGAGGCAAGTTGTACTAGTAGAAAGCTTTTGTTGTTCCTATAAAGATGTTCATTTGATCTATTACACAACTTTTGATTATGTCTGTGAAGAATTTATCTTCTTTACATAGCATTTCAAAGTCATCAGAAGTACACAGGAAATGACTTCCAGAATCAAGGGTGGTTGTGGTAGAAACAACATATAAGGTCTCATTCACTTCTAAAGAGCAGTTTTAAGTCTACAGCAAAATTGAGTAGAAGGTACAGAGATATTCCATATAATCCCTGCTTCAATATATGCATGGTCTGCCCCACTAGCAACATCCTCCACCAGAGTGTCACGTTTGTTACAGTTGATGAACATACATTGACACATCATTACCATTCAGAGCCCTATTTAAAAAAACAACATTCAAACTCACACTGTTATTCTTTTCCCTCTAAATACTAATGTATCCTCAGTGCATCAGTTCAGTTCAGTTGCTCAGTCGTGTCCGACTCTTTGCGACCCCATGAATCGCAGCACACCAGGCCTCCCTGTCCATCACCATCTCCCGGAGTTCACTCAGACTCACATCCATTGAGTCAGTGATGCCATCCAACCATCTCATCCTCTGTCGTCCTCTTCTCCTCCTGCCCATCAGAGTCTTCCCCAATGAGTCAACCCTTCGCATGAGGTGGCCAAAATACTGGAGTTTCAGCTTTAGCATCATTCCTTCCAAAGAACACCCAGGACTGATCTCCTTCAGAATGGAGTGGTTGGATCTCCTTGCAGTCCAAGGGACTCTCAAGTGTCTTCTCCAACACCACAGTTCAAAAGCATCAATTCTTCAGTGCTCAGCTTTCTTCACAGTCCAGCTCTCACATCCATACATGGAAAAACCATAGCCTTGACTAGACGGACCTTTGTTGGCAAAGTAATGTCTCTGCTTTTGAATATGCTATCTAGGTTGGTCATAACTTTCCTTCCAAGGAGTAAGCGTCTTTTAATTTCATGGCTGCAATCACCATCTGCAGTGATTTTGGAGCCCCCCAAAATAAAGTCTGATACTATTTCCACTCTTTCTCCATCTATTTCCCATGAAGTGATGGGACCAGACGCCATGATCTTCGTGCATACCTCTGTATGAACATGCCACTGATACCCAGAGGAAGAACATCTGAATCACAGTATAATTTGCCCAGGGAGAGACAATTCCATTCTGACATCTCAGCTTCTAACAAGTCCCAGGAAGCCTTCACAAGCATATGCACCTAGCCCAAGTGTACCACATCTTGACGAGTTACCACATGACTAAGTCTACCAAAAGGAAAAGAAAAGCCATAGACAGTGTTTTGTTCATCTAACATTGGCTTGAAAAAAGAGTGCAGTCTCAGGGGACGCCAACCAAAGCCACAAGCCTGGAAGAGCTGCCAGTACTTCAGGGTGACTAGTTAGAAGTGAGTGGCATATAGGAGGTAGTTCTGGAAGGAAGAAGCAGTCTGTTTCATAAAAGCACCCAGATTTCTGGCATTAATGGTTCACGTGTCTATTGTAAGTGAATCCATAAACTGCTTTTTAAGAATCAGCAAGTTCTCTCTTTGTCAGTGCTCAGCTTTTGTTATTATATCTATAGCAGTTGAAGGCAAATTATGCAGAGTGCAGAATTTAATCAATTTTTGCCTTTATTTCAGTTAATACATTTATCTTGTTTCAAAGACATACAGAAGGAAACAGTTATTCAGATTGTAGTGAAAGAAAAGAACAAAAACTCATTTGCAAGCTTCTTTCCACAGTTTTCTTAACCACCATAAGAATCTCTTTCATTATGGTGTCTAATTTAGTTGAATTGAATATCAGCGTCAAACTGTTACTTTCTTTATTCAACCCAAGAGCTCAAGTAATGTGTCTTCTCAGAGAAAGGAGACCTTCTCAATGTCCAGCTCTGCATACAACCTCCAATTATGCACATGCCATTGAAACACAAGTGTGTAAAAAAGGAGAAAATGGCAGTTCAGCTCTGCAGAATTTGGTGGATAGAATAGAATTGGAAAAGTATTTAAAAATCTTGACCCACTTACCAGTTGAGAAAAACAGAGATCAAGAAGTTTTAATAACTGGTCCAAAGTCACACAGGAAACCAGGATCAGATTGCAACTGTGTTGAACCCAGGTTTTCTGACCATAAATCCATGGTTTTGCCCTTCCCTCTATATTGCCTTTTTCTTTGCCTCTTGTATTACTTGGAAATATCTATTCTCCATCTCACTAGCTTTCAAAAGAACAAAACAAATCAGTGGTTTGACAAGATACAGATTTATCAGAATAGAAATGAGACACACTGGCACATGCTTTAATTGTAAGACATTATATTCTCTTAGTTGTTAACTATGATCACATCTGCATTTTTCTTCTGAAATAAGGACTCTGCTCTTTGACGTGTTTGCCTGTCTTCTAGAGCAGGGAATCCCCAACTGCTTGGATCTTATGCCTGATGATCTGAGATGAAGCTGATGTAAAAACAACAGAAATAAAATGCACAATAAATGTAATGCACTTGAATCATTGGTAAACCATTCCTCACTCCCCGGTCTGTAGAATAGTTATTTCGATGAAAATTGTCCCTGGTGACAAAAAAATTGGGGACTGTTGTTCTAGAGCTATAAATGATGTGTTTTGATGAAGTATAATTGGGTAGAAAAACCTTCATTAGGGAAAAATATACAGTATCTCATTGACTTTATTGAAAGCCAAAATTACGGCTTATTAAGCCAGGTCAAGAAGCAAGAGTTAAAACCAGACAATGGACTGGTTCCAGTTGGGAAAGGAGTATGTCAAAGCTGTGTATTGTCACCCTGCTTATTTAACTTATATGCAGAATACATCATGGGAAATGCTGGTCTATATGAAGCACAAGCTAGAATTAAGATCCAGGGAAGCCCAGGATTGCTGGAGGAAACATCAATAATCTCAGATATGCAGATGACACCACCCTTATGGCAGAAAGTGAAGAGGAACTAAAGAGCCTCTTGATGAAGGTGAAAGAGGAGAGTGAAAAAGCTGGCTTAACACTCAACATTCAAAAACAAAGATCATGGCATCTGGTCCCATCACTTCATGGCAAATAGATGGGGAAACAATGGAAACAGTAAAAGACTTTATTTTCTGGGGACCCAAAATCACTTCAGATGGTGACTGCAGTCGTGAAATTAAAGATGCTTGCTCCTTGGAAGAAAAGATATGACCAACCTAGACAGCATATTGAAAACCAGAAACATTACTTTGCTAACAAAGATCCATCTAGTCAAAGCTATGGTTTTTCTAATAATTATGTATGGATGTGAGAATTGGATCATAAAGAAAGCTGAGCCCTGAAGAATGATGCCTTGAATTGTGGTGTTGAATACTCTTGAGAGTCCCTTGCACTGCAAGGAGATCAAATCAGTCAATCCTAAAGGAAATTAAAGAGTCAGACATGACTGAGCAACTGAACACAAACAACCAAGTCAAAAACCTTTTTTCAATTAAACATATTTATCCATCATAATCTTAATTTAGTTTATAATTGCCTTAACAGACATAATGAAAAATTATCAAAGAAAGTAAAATGCAAAGTACAAAAAAATAGATCTATGGTACAGACATAACTCTCAACTATTTGATACTCTACTGATCAATAACTTGAAGATATTTGCAGTTCGTTCAGTACGAATTATGTGTGCAGCCTTTAAGTTCAGTTCAGTCACTCAGTCACTTCTGTCTCTTTGCGACCCAATGGACTGCTGCACGCCAGGCTTTCCTGTCCTCACCAACTCCCAGAACTTTCTCAAACTCACATCCACTGAGTCGGTGATGCCATCCAACCATCTCATCCTCTGTCATCCCCTTCTCCTCCTGCGTTCAATCTTTTTCAGCATCAGGGTCTTTTCCAGTGAGTCAGCTCTTCATATCAGGTGGCCAAAATATTGGAGCTTCAACTTCAGCATCAGTCTTCCAATGAATATTCAGGATGATTTCCTTTAGGATTGACTGGTTTGATCTCCTTGCAGTCCAAGGGACTCTCAAGAGTCTTCTCCAACACCACAGTTCAAAAGCATCAATTCTTTGATGCTCAGCTTTTTTTATAGTTCAACTCTCACATCCACATGTGAATACTGGAAAAACCATAGTGTTGACTAGATGGACTTTTGTCGGCAAAGTAATTCTCTGCATTTTAATTTTGCATGATGTACACTACATATAACTTAAATAAGCGGGGTGACAATATACAGCCTTGATGTACTCCTTTCCCAGTTTTGAATCAGTCCATTGTTCCATGTCCAGTCTAACTGTTGCTTCTTGATCTTCATACAGATTTCTCAGGAGGCAGGTAAGGTGGTCTGGTATTCTTATCACTTTAAGAATTTTCCACAGTTTGTTGTGATCCACACAGTCAAAGGCTTTGGCATAGTCAATAAAGCAAAAATAGATGTTCTTCTAGAACTCTCTTGCTTTTTCGATGATCCAGTGGATGTTGGCCTTTTGATCTCTGGTTCCTCCACCTTTTCTAAACCCAGCTTGAGCATCAGGAAGCTCATCGTTCACGTCCTGTTGAAGCCTGGCTTGGAGAATTTTGAGCATTCCTTTGCTAGCATGTGAGATGAGTGCAATCATGTGGTAGGTTGACCATTCTCTGGAATTGCTTTCCTTTGGAATTGGAATGAAAACTGATCTTTTCCAGTCCTGTGACCATTGCTGAATTTTCCAAATTTGCTGGCATATTGAGTGCAGCATTTTAAGAGCATATTCTTTAAGGATTTGAATTCAACTGGAGTTAGGTTTGTGACTTTGTATAGAAGACAGGGATCAAGACCATCCCCATGGAAAAGAAATGCAAAAAAGCAAAATGGCTGTTTGGGGAGGCCTTACAAATAGCTGTGAAAAGAAGAGAAGTGAAAAGCAGAGGAGAAAAGGAAAGATATAAGCATCTGAATGCAGAGTTCCAAAGAATAGCAAGGAGAGATAAGAAAGCCTTCCTCAGCGATCAATGCAAAGAAATAGAGGAAAAGAACAGAATGGGAAAGACTAGAGATCTCTTCAAGAAAATTAGAGATACCAAGGGAAAATTTCGTTCAAAGATGGGCTCGATAAAGGACAAAAATGGTATGGACCTAACAGAAGCAGAAGATATTAAGAAGAGGTGGCAAGAATACACAGAAGAGCTGTACAAAAAAGATCTTCATGACCCAGATAATCACGATGGTGTGATCACTCACCTAGAGTCAGACATCCTGGAATGTGAAGTCAAGTGGGCCTTAGAAAGCATCACTATGGACAAAGCCAGTGGAGGTAATGGAATTCCAGTTGAGCTATTTCAAGTCCTGAAAGATGATGCTGTGAAAGTGCTGCACTCAATATGCCAGCAAATTTGGAAAACTCAGCAGTGGCCACAGGACTGGAGAAGGTCAGTTTTCATTCCAATCCCAAAGAAAGGCAATGCCAAAGAATGGTCAAACTACTGTACAATTGCACTCATCTCACACACTAGTAAGGTAATACTCAAGATTCTCCAAGCCGGACTTCAGCAATACATGAACCGTGAATGTCCAGATGTTCAAGCTGGGTTTAGAAAAAGCAGAGGAACCAGAGATCACATTGCCAACATCCGCTGGATCATGGAAAAAGCGAGAGTTCCAGAAAAACATCTGTTTCTGCTTTATTGACTATGCCAAAGCCTTTGACTGTGTGGATCACAATCAACTGTGGAAAATTCTGAAAGAGATGGGAATACCAGACCACCTGACCTGCCTCTTGAGAAACCTATATGCAGGTCAGGAAGCAACAGTTAGAACTGGACATGGAACAACAGACTGGTTCTAAATAGGTAAAGGAGTACGTCAAGGCTGTATATTGTCACCCTGCTTATTTAACTTCTATGCAAAGTACATCATGAAAAACACTGGGCTGGATGAAGCACAAGCTGGAATCAAGATTGCTGGGAGAAATATCAATAACCTCAGATATGCAGATGACACCACCCTTATGGCAGAAAGTGAAGAGGAACTAAAAAGCCTCTTGATGAAAGTGAAAGAGGAGAGTGCAAAAGTTGGTTTAAAGCTCAGCATTCAGAAAATGAAGATCATGGCATCTGGTCCCATCACTTCATGGGAAATAGATGGGGAAAGAGTGGAAACAGTGTCAAATTTTATTTTTTTGGGCTCCAAAATAACTGCAGATGGTGATTTCAGCCATGAAAAAGAAGACACTTACTCCTTGGAAGGAAAGTTGTGAACAACCTAGATAGCATATTGAAAAGCAGAGATATTACTATGCTATGGTTTTTCCAGTGGTCATGTATGGATGTGAGAGTTGGACTGTGAGGAAAGTTGAGCACCAAAGATGCTTTTAAACTGTGGTGCTGGAGATAACTCTTGAGAATCCCTTGGACCGCAAGGAGATCCAACCAGTCCATTCTAAAGGAGATTAGTCCTGGGTGTTCATTGGAAGGACTGATGCTAAAGCTGAAACTCTAATACTTTGACCACCTCGTGCAAAGAGTTGACTCATTGGAAAAGACCCTGATGCTAGGAGGGATTGGGGGCAGGCGGAGAAGGGGATGACAGAGGATGAGATGGCTGGATGGCATCACCAACTCGATGGATCTGAGTTTGAGTAAACTCCGGGAGTTGGTGATGCCATGGAGGCCTGGCGTACTGTGATTTATGGGGTCACAAGGATTCGGACATGACTGAGTGACTGAACTAAACTGAACTGAACTGGAGTTGTATCATCTCCACTAACTTTGTTCCTAGTGATGCTTCCTAAGGCCCACTTGAGTTCGCATTCCAGAATGTCTGGCTCTAGGTGTGAGTGATCAATATTAGTCCCTCCAATGAATATTCAGGTTTGATTTCCTTCAGGATTGACTGGTTTGATCTTGCTGTCCAAGGGACTCTTGAGGTCTTGTCCAGCACCACAGTTCAAAGGCATTGGTTCTTTGGTGTTCAGCCTTGTTTATGGTCCAACTCTCAAATCTATACATTACTACTGGAAAGACCATTGCTTTGACTATACAGACCTTGGTTAGCAAGTTGAAGTCACTGCTTTTTAATATGCTGTCTAGGTTTGTCATAGCTTTTCTTCCAAGGAGCAAGCATCTTTTAATTTCATGGCTGCAGTCACCGTCAACAGTGATTTTGGAGCCCAAGAAAACAAAATCTGTCACTGTTTCCACCTCCCCCCATCTATTTGCCTTGAAATGATGAGACCAGATGCATGATCTGAGTTTTTTGAATGTTGTGTTTCAAGTCAGCTTTTCACTCTCTTCTTTCACCCTCACCAAGAGGCTCTTTAGTTCCTCTTCACTTTCTGCCATTAGAGTGGTATTATCTGCATACCCAAGGTTGTTGATATTTCTCCTGGTAATCTTGATTCTAGTTTGTAATTCATCCAGCCCAGCCTTGGGATGCTCATGGTATAGGTATAAATTTTCCAAAATTCTCATTTTCCCTTGAAAATGAGAGTAAAATTTTTACCTTTCCCAACAATCACCCTCAGATATTTTTCTTCTAGTTATGGTTCACTTCATTCATTTTCAAGAAAATATCTCTCAGATGACCAAATCTGAAAAGACAGAGTTTGTGAAACTGGATATTCCCTGATAAATGCAGTCAGTCAGCTTGTTATGCCGGTGATTTACACAAGCACTTTTCTTTAAGACAACCATCTTTCTTTGGAATGCAGCAGAAGTGCTTCATGTGTACATCCCATTTTATCACACAAAATGTTAAGAAGTTTACGCAAGGTATGAAGATATGGTAAAATCAATAATTTCTCTGCTTTATCAGGGACTGTAAGTAGCTGGCAGTGAAGAAATACAGTGACTACTAGGCAGTTTTGTGCCATTGCCTTGATTTGAGCTAAGGTACAACCATTACCTTTGCACAGTTAGTGTAAATGCAATATAGTGATAAAGGCAAACATATAACATTTGTGGGTTCACTGAGAGCATGATGGAGACCTCTAGGGTCTGATGGACTGCAATTTGTTAAGTACTGCTGTTTTTTAGAAAAGAAAGATCTTATCATGCACAATTGAATTTCACAAAGGGGAGTGAATAATGCAAGCACTGGTTCTCAACTGACATTAAGCAAAATGATCCAGGGTTATCATCTAGGAACTCCACCAACTGCTATCCATAAGTTAAAATTAAAAATTTACTTTCTTAGCACATGATTTATTTGGAAGAAGCTTTTAGTGCTAAGTTCTGAAAGAAGCCGAGAAACATCTTATTGTAACGAGCAACATTTTAGTGTTGAGCTCAGCACCTAAGTAGTTTTCAATGAAATTCAGATGAACACATTAATTTCTCTTTTACTGTATACTCTGGGTCTGGCTCAGCAAAAAATAGCAACGTTCTCCACTAATGGCTAGGAAATACTAATAATGATTTAAGAATAAGGCCAAAAAAACCTTGCTCAAGCTCTTAATTTGTTTGTAATCTTTGTATTTGTATGAAGTCACTATACAGGAAATTGAGAATCCAACTTGAGTAAGTTAATTACCTAAAGAACACAAAAGTGAGGAGAGCTGTGTAGGACAAAGTCCCTGATCCCCAGTGGCATTCCCCCCAGGAACACAGACCATAATTAAGGAAATTAGCAACAGCAAATTAAATGAAATTTTTTTTTAAGTTTTCCCATTTCTGTCTCTCCTATCACACAAGGCCATTGGGCCACCCTTTTCAGTTGGCCTCAGGTGAGTATTTCCTTCATTCACCTCCCTCTGCAGGGCCTTAACCTGTGCTGTGTATGCCTGCAGTCCAGTGACATCTAGGGGTATTAAGGGTTAGCAGAAACAATTTTCATTTCAATATACTTACAAAATATGTATTTTAAAAAAGATGTAAAAACTTTGGGTGCTTATGGAACAGAAAATCAAAAAGGGCATGAAGAAATTGGGAGCATTAATATATTCAGATGATATGATAATTGGTTTAAACAGATATGAAGTTGTTTTAATAGTAAATGGTTTTATAATAATTATGGTAGCTGATTTATTACCAAACACTTCTTGGAAGGTACTGCTCCCTTAGGTCCCAGCATCATGGCTTTCCTGACACTGCCGATTCATTCTGCAGTAGTCTTACTGTGTCATCATCAGTGCAAGACCCAAGTACTCCTAACACCAGAGAGGAGGAATTCCACACCAGAAAATTCATGTGAGAAAGAATGGAAGAAAATGTGATGAAAAGCAGAGGAACTATTATGATAATTTTAAAAGGAAACAACATTAAAATAAAATATTAAATTACATCTGCTTTCATGAAGTGTGGCCTGAGTTAAGAAAAGTATGTAAACAACTGGCCAACTTCTCCTTTGTTATCTATCTATTCATTAAGCTTAAATTTTCATGAAGATATTTAGAATGATGGGGTGTGGAGGTTTAAAAACATTTTCATAAATTCTTTGACACGCCTTCCATTGAAAGATAGAGTCTCTGTCTCCTTCCCTGGAACTTCTGCTGAGCATGTGGTAGCTTCAGCTACTCTAGCACAGCTGATGTGATGGTAAGTGGCTTCTGAGGCTGCAGCTTTCACTCTGTTCACCTTAAATGCAATGCCAAGGAGATCATGTTGGCATTAAGCTTGGCAGTCCAGTTGAGCCCGTACTTTGGCATTCTGGCCACAGTGCTGTTCATTGGGTGAAGAAGTCATCTTGGAAGTGGGTCCTCCAGCCGCAGACTCTTGGGCTGCCTATAGTCATGGAAGTCATACCAGTTGAGGCTTCGAGAAACAATGGAGCAGAGAGGAGCCATCCCCACCGTGCCCTTTCTGAACTCCTAACCCACAGAACCCATGTGGGCTGTTGGTTTATATCACTGAGTTCTGAGATGGCTTGTAACTTAGCAATAGGTGGCTGAAATGGGAATGTGGGTACCTATTAGACAAATGTGAAGCCACACACTTCACTTGAAATGAATGGATCCACCTTACATGGTTCATTTGGTCACTTCATCAAAGACAGAAGCTGAATGACGTGAGAACAGCCTGAGATCAATTGACAAGAAAGCTGTGCAAAAAGCTCAGTGAGTTTCAAAATTGATTTGTTCACAATGATGATTTGATCTATTCATGTCACCATGTATATGTAACACAAAGCTTTGAAATACATCTTAGGATATCAAGCAAGATGGAGAAAATTCTTAGCTTGTGAGATGAGAGTGCAGTGCAAGGTCTATGAAAGTGAAACATTAAAATGACACTTCAACAACATTTCAACCACTCTAACAGTGAAGGTCATAATATTTATATGTCTCCTTAAATCCCTTGAATTTTAAATACACCATGATTTTAATTTAGTGTCCAATATGAAACAATCCTCTACTCCCAACCCTATTTTAATTTATTGATTTACTTGCCTATGTAAAGGCAATAACAAGAAAGACCTTTAAGATCTACCTAGTGCAAATCTAAGCCTTGATTCATCCACAAAAGGTAGAAAACTGAGCAAAAGCATCATAATAATTAGTGAGGTTCCATGGGGATAGGTTTTGTTTTATGGTCTGCTAACACCCTCACCCTGCTCCTGGGCTTCCCTGGTAGCTCAGCTGGTAAAGAATCCATCTGCAATGCAGGAGACTCCAGTTCAAGTCCTGGGTCAGGAAGATCCCCTGGAGCAGGGATAGGCTACTTACTCCAGTATCGTTGGGCTTCCATGGTGGCTCAAATTGTATAGAATCTGCCTGCAATGTGGGAAACGTGCATTAGATCCCTGAGTTGGGAAGATCCCTTGGAGGTGGGAATGAAAACCCACTCCAGTATTCTTGCCTGGAGAATCCCCATGGACAGAAGAGCCTGGCAGGTTATAGTCCATGGGGTTGAAAAAAGTTGGACACGACTGAGTGACTAAGCACAGCAACTCCCCTCCCAGCACATAGAATAGTGCTTAGCATACAGTGGGTGTTATTTATGTATTAAATAAATGAATAAATGATTAAACATGAAAGATCCTGCAGGCTAAGCTACTGCAGAAAAGAGAAGAAAGGAAATGTTGATGAATTCCCTGAGTCAGAAACTATCTTCGGTGCATATTTCAGTTACTATCAAAGATATATATATAACATGATATATAATATAGTATGCATGCTCAGTAGCTCAGTCATGTCTGACTCTTTGGGACCCTATGGACTGTAGCCCCCCAGGCTCCTCTGTCCATAGGATTTTCCAGGCAAGAATACTGGTTTGGGTTGCCATTTTCTTCTCAAGGGGATCTTCCTGACCCAGGGATTAAACCCACACTTCCTGGGTCTCCTGCATTGGCAGAAAGATCTTTATCAATGAACCACCTGGGAATCCCCATAATATAGTATAAGTAACATATATATGTGTAATGCATGCTATACATACTAGCTAGATAAGAGTTCATGTAGAATTCACCAAGTTTTCCAACATGAAATGGAAAAGGTGTGAGCATGAATTTAGTATTTTGTGCAGAATTGGGAGTGTATAATGTGGAGTAATTCAATGAAAAGGCAAAATCAACTTAAATTTTATATGGTTTTAGGACAGAGCTGTATATCCTCAGTCCCACATTTCCATAACGTATTAAGTTTTCTACTTTAAGACTAAGTGACATATATATCTAAATGCAACTAAAGAAATGATATTTAGTAGGAAATTATTTTTCTTATGTTTGGTCATTCAAGATTTTTGGCAGATTTGTTTCAGTCTTGTGCCAGTACTCCCAGTACAAATTCATATGAGGTTGTCACAAACAGCTCTTAAAGTTAAACAACTATTCTCACCTAATCTTATTCCCAGCCTGTAAAATGTGGGTCCACCATTATTTACAAAGCACACTCAGAAGTAGTAATCATTCTGTTGCTGCTACTGCAGATGTTGGTGAAGGTGATAGCTACCCTTGTGCTGAGTAGTTATTGCTTGTATATCACATTTAGTCCTTCCTTACATTGACTCTGTAGGGAAGGTATTATTATCATTACAGTTATCATCACCTTTTTTTTTTTTTTTGAGAACATGAAATAAAAAAGGTTAAGTAACTTCCCCCAAACCAAATATATGGTGGAGCCAAGAACAAAAATCCAATCCTTTAGGCAGTAGAGTTAGTGTTCTTAAGTCCTAGCCTATATCACTTCTCAGAAGTTTTATTAAGCTTATCTAACCCATATCCTATTCCAAAAGTACAAGCATCATTACTTCAAATAATTTCAATACTAAGTACATTTCTATGTTAAAAGATGATAGTTTCTTTTTCATGAAAGGGAAATTTTGTCCTCCTCACTCAGACATGTCAACTTGGTAAATATCTGTCTGGCCCACTTGAGCAGGGCTGTGGGCCTGCCCAGTCAGGCTTGCTCTCCAAGTTAATGGGAGGCCATGTACCAGTGGGAAAATTCTGACTTCCTCGGCTACGCTCTTGCCAGGGACTCAAACTCCACTCTCCTATAGCAGAGCAAATGGAAAAAGCACAGCCTCTGGTGTCAGACAGGCTTGTTTCCAATTCTGACTTTATCACTTACTAATAACATTGTGAATGTGGACAATGTTATTTGATCTCTCAGATCTTCAGTTTTCTTCAGGTAAAACGGCAATCATGTAATTTGCCTCAAAGTAGAGTTGCCAGATTTAACATGTAAAAATATAAGACCTGGTTAAATTTGAATTTTGGATAAACATTGACTATTTAAAAAATATAGGTATGTCCCAAATATTGCATGGGTCATATTGATACTAAAATTATTGCACAAGACATAATAAATTTGTTTTGTTATCTGAAATGAAAATTTAACAGGGTGTCCTATATTTTGTCTGGCAACTCTCTAAAGGGCTATGGTGATGGTTGAGTGAGATAACAGATGTAAAGTGCTAGCCCACTTCCTGGAACATAAGAGATAAATAATACTGTTAGCTTCCTCTCCCTGTGGAAGAAACTTAAGCATCAACTGTTCCTTCATGCATCAGCTTCTTTAGTGTCTTCTCTAGAGTTATCTTTCTTGCAAACATCCAACTGTCCACTGAAGGAAAAACACAAAACCTAAAAGTTGCAAGTTGGGTTTTTATTCAGGGACCTTACTGAGAACTATAGCTTGGGAGAGAGCTTCTTAGACAGCTTTGAGAAAGTGCTCTGAAGACGTAAGAGAGAAGCCAAGATATATAAGAATTATTTTCCTCCACTGGTAAAAAAAATACATGTAGTTGGACATCAGAAGATAACTGCTACTCAGAAAGAGCAAACAAGTTAATGATTTCAGTGCTTTGCTTTGTATGGGAGAATGCAAGAATCAAGTCATTTGAAAATTTTCCTCAGATATGCATCTTAACTATCTAGGGGATGGTATATCCAAAACACAGAATGCTTCTTGTTTTTATCCATCCTGAAGTCCTGATGTTCCTTTTGGTGTCCTGTCACTTGGTGAATGCAGTGGCTAATGACTTGGCCCTTTTAGAATGCTAAATGGCAGGCAACATTCTTTTCTTTACACATGTTTCTCTTAACTATTAGATGTAACTTAAAAAAATTAAAATCTACTCTGTCTGCCAGTTAGCATGGTACTTCTCCCCATTCCTTCATTGCCAAATTTCCTATTTTGTTGAAGATAGTAAATAAGTTTGGACGAGCCTCTTGAGAAACCTATATGCAGGTCAGGAAGCAACAGTTAGAACTGGACATGGAACAACAGACTGGTTCCAAATAGGAAAAAAGAGTACGTCAAGGCTGGATATTGTCATCCTGCTTATTTAACTCACATGCAGAGTACATCATGAGAAACGCTGGACTGGAGGAAGCACAAGCTGGAATCAAGATTGCCGGGAGAAATATCAATAACCTCAGATATGCAGATGACACCACCCTTATGGCAGAAAGTGAAGAAGAACTAAAGAGCCTCTTGATGAAAGTGAAAGAGGAGAGTGAAAAAGTTGGCTTAAAGCTCAACATTCAGAAAACGAAGATCATGGCATCCGGTCCCAACACTTCATGGGAAATTGATGGGGAAACAGTGGAAAAACAGTGTCAGACTTTATTCTTTTGGGCTCTAAAATCACTGCAGATGGTGACTGCAGCCATGAAATTAAAAGACAATTACTCCTTGGAAGGAAATTTATGACCACCCTAGATAGCATATTCAAAAGCAGAGACATTACTGTGCCAACAAAGGTCCGTCTAGTCAAGGCTATGGTTTTTCCAGTGGTCATGCATGGATGTGAGAGTAGGACTGTGAAGAAAGCTGAGTGTTGAAGAATTGGTGCTTTTGAACTAGGGTGTTGGAGAAGACTCTTGAGAGTCCCTTGGACTGCAAGGAGATCCAACCAGTCCTTTCTAAAGGAGATCAGCCCTGGGACTTCTTTGGAAGGAATGATGCTAAAGCTGAAATTCCAGTACTTTGGCCACCACATGGAAATAATTGACTCTTGGAAAAGGCTCTGATGCTGGGAGGGATTGGGGGCAGGAGGAGAAGTGGACGACAGAGGACGAGATGGCTGGATGGCATCACTGACTCGATGGATGTGAGTCTGAGTGAACTCCAGGAGTTGGTGATGGACAGGGAGGCTTGGCGTGCTGTGATTCATGGGGTCGCAAAGAGTCGGACATGACTGAGCAACTGAACTGAACTGAGCTGAACTGAAGAGAGTAACAACTGTTATCACATGGAATTTTTTTTTCATTTTCTTTTTTAATCTATATGAGATGATGAATGTTCTCCAAACTTCTTGTGGTAATCATTTCATGATGCGGTAAATCAAATCATTATATCTCAATAAAATTTGAAGGACCCCCCCCGAATAATCAAACAAATGTGTAACTAATAAACTAATTGGAAAAACAAGACAGTATCATAAAAAACAATACAATAAATCCATTGGTGTCCCGAAAAAGAGGGGATAATGAAAAAAAGAATGAATGGGACAAATTGAAAACAGCTAGCATGGGGGTAGATTTAAATGCAGACATATTTATATTTACATTAATGGTCTGAATTTAATGTCAGATTTGGTGACAAAAACAAGACCCAAAATACGTGTGTGTGTGCTATGTCACTTTAGTCGTGTCTGACTCTTTGTGACCCCATGGACTGTAGCCCACTAGGCTTCTTTGTCCTTGGATTTCTCCAGGCAAGAATACTGGAGTGGGTTGCCATGCCCTCCTCCAGGGGGTCTTCCCTACCCATGGATGACCCCACGTCTCTAACGTCTCCTGCACTGGCAGTCGGGTTCTTTACCACTTGTGCCACCTCAGACTTGCACAATAAAGGAAACTCACTTTAAATATAAAGAATTACATAAATTAAGAGTAAAAGCATGGAAATATTTCCATGCAAATGCAAATGAAAAGATACTTTAGTAGCTGTATTAGTATTAGACTGATTGGACACCTGAATGAGAAATATTACTGTTGGTAAAAGGGGACATTCCATAACAATGAAAGGTTAGTTCACAAGAGGATATAGTAATTCTAAATATGTGTACTTCTAATTATAGAGTTCAAATACACAGATAATAAAAGACAATACAATAATTCTGTTGGTTGGTTTGGTTTATGCCAGTTACCAAATGCTGCAACAAAAACTACTGCTCCTTACTGCCCACCACTGTCTCCTCCCTGCTTCATTAAGCTTAGTGATGGTTGTCTTTATGTAGTCATCATCGAGTGTACAATTAAAGATAGAATATTTCTACCTCCCATGAGCATATGTCCTAGCACATTTTTAAACAGGGAAAATTAATATGAGAAGGAATGAAACAAAGTGAAAGAAAGTAGAAGTGTCACAAGGAGAAGTTGGAAAAAAAAAAACCCTTAAAAAAAATCTGAAGACAGATTGTGTACAATGTGTCTGAAGCACATTGTGTTCTGAGTTAAGAATATTCACCTATTAATTAGGCTTAAGCTGTTTATCTGGAGACTTTAAACTGAATCATATCTGTTAATCAAATATGATTCCACAATCATCATTGGCTGCATTTTCCATGTTGACTCATTATTTAATTTCACACCTTGTTCTTTCTGTAATTTCAGTTTTGACAGGTAGCAACTCAGTGAAGTCAGGAGATACTCATCTGAATCAAGTCAATAAGGAAAGGTGTTCAAACTGCAGGAAAAGGATGAACAATTTTGATATGAAGAGAAGATTTTTATTTATTAACAATACCTAATTTAATCATAGATTTTTTTCCTGTCACCTGCAAACCTCAATTCACTAACTCAAGATCCTCTTAAAATTGATATGAGGTTTTTAATGATGACCAGAAATATAATTGGCCTCTCTAGCATTATATATGTGAAATAAAACTTTAACATTCTACTTTAAGAGATTAAATAATACAGTAACTCCCATACATATGAGTGAATTGTGTTCTGAGATTGAATTTGTAAGACCAATTTGTTCATAAGCCCAACAAAGTTAGCCTAGGTTTCCCACTAACACTATCAGCTGCAATAGGTTTATAATACTTTTCACACAAATGATACATTAAAGTAAACAAAAAAAATAAAGAAAACATTTTAAAGTTACAGTACCTTGAAAAGTATAGTAGCACATTCAGGGGCTGGCATTGAGTGAACAGGAAAGAAGAGTTACTGAGTGGAAGAGAGAGAGGAGGTAGGAGATGGTAGAGCTGAAGAATCATTAGCAATAGGAGATGGAGGGCAAGCTGCAGTTTAACTCATGCCTGATGTTGATGGAACACACATTTGCATCTTTGAAAGTTCGAAACTTGAAGGTTTGTAGGGGACTACTTTACAAGGATAATTTATACACTGTTTTCTTTGGAGAAAAATAGTGAAATGCAAGATATGAAAATAAAACATTAAAACAACACAGACCTACAGATGGCCAACAGGCACATGAAAAACTGTTTAGCATTGCTAATCATTAGAGAAGTGCAAATCAGAACCACAATGAGATACCACCTCACACCTGTCAGAATGGCTATCATCAAAAAGAACACAAACAACAAATGTTGATGAGGATGTGGAGAAAAAAGAAGCCTTGTACACTATTAGTGGAAATCTAAATTGGTACAGCCACTGTAGAGAACAGTATGGGGATTTCTCAAAAACTAAAATTAGAACTATTATATGACCCAGAAATTCCACTCTTGTATATATAACTGGAAAATTCTGAAAGAGATGGGAATACAGACCACCTGACCTGCCTCTTGAGAAACCTGTATGCAGGTCAGGAAGCAACAGTTAGAACTGGACATGGAACAACAGACTCGTTCCAAATAGGTAAAGGAGTACGTCAAGGCTGTATATTGTCACCCTGCTTATTTAACTTCTATGCAGAGTACATCATGCGAAACACTGGGCTGGAAGAAGCACAAGTTGGAATCAAGATTGCTGGGAGAAATCACAATAACCTCAGATATGTAGATGACACCGCCCTTATGGCAGAAAGTGAAGAAGAACTAAAAAGCCTCTTGAAGAAAGTGAAAGTGGAGAGTGAAAAAGTTGGCTTAAAGCTCAACATTCAGAAAACGAAGATCATGGCATCCGGTCCCAACACTTCATGGGAAATAGATGGGGAAACAGTGGAAACAGTGTCAGACTTTATTTTGGGGGGCTCCAAAATAACTGCAGATGGTGACTGAAACTAAAATAAATTAAAAATGAAATTAAAAGATGCTTACTCCTTGGAAGAAAAGTTATGAGCAACCTAGATAGCATATTCAAAAGCAGAGACATTACTTTGCCAACAAACCTCCATCTAGTCAGGGCTATGGTTTTTCCAGTGGTCATGTATGGATGTGAGAGTTGGACTGTGAAGAAGGCTGAGCACTGAAGAATTGATGCTTTTGAACTGTGGTGTTGGAGAAGACTCTTGAGAGTCCCTTGGACTGCAGGGAGATCCAACCAGTCCTTCTGAAGGAGATCAGCCCTGGGATTTCTTTGGAAGGAATGATGCTAAAGCTGAAACTCCAGTACTTTGGCCAGCTCATGCGAAGAGTTGACTCATTGGAAAAGACTCTGATGCTGGCAGGGATTGGGGGCAGGAGGAGAAGGGGATGACCGAGGATGAGATGGCTGGATGGTATCATGGACTCAATGGGCATGAGTTTGAGCGAATTCCAGGAGTTGGTGATAGACAGGGAGGCCTGGCGTGCTGCAATTCATGGGGTCGCAAAGAATTGGACACAACTGAGTGACTGAACTGAACTGAATTGAATTGAACTGATATGCAACTGAAAAAACATAAAACACTAATTCAAAAAGATACAGGCTCCCCAATGTCTACAGCAGCATTTTTTTTTTTTTTTACAGTATCCAAGATATGGAAACAATCATCAACATATGAACGGTGAAACAAATGAAAAGAAAAAGTGGTATACACACACTCACACACACACACACACACACACACACACACAGTAGAGTACTACTTTGTCATAAAACAAGAAATTTTTCCACTTTCAGCAAGGTGGATAGACTTGGAGGAGACAATTCTAAGTGAAATAAGCCAGGCAGAGAAAGAAATATAGTGTATCATATCACTTATATGTGGAATCTAAAAAGTACAAATACTAATGAATATAACAAAAAAGAAACAGACTCATAGAACAAAGTAGTGTTTACTAGTGAGGAGGGGGAGAGGATCAATGTAAGGGTGGGGGACTTGGAGGTATACAATATTGAAAGAGTTAATATTTAGGTAGGTTGATAAGGGGTCCAGGGTCCTCAAGGAGGAAGGGTTCTGAGCCCTTGAGGAGGAGAAAGTGGTCTTATTATTCTAGATTCCATCTGTTGTTTGGTTTCCCTGTTGTGGCTGATTCTTTGTGACCACATGGATTGTAGCAGGCCAGGCCTCCCTGTCCCTCACCATCTCCCAAAGTTTGCCCAGGTTCTTGCCCATTGCACCAGTGATGCCATCTAGCCAGCCATCTCATCCTCTGATGCCTTCTTCTCCTTCTGCCCTTAATCTTTCTCAGTATCAGGGACTTAATGAGTCGGCTGTTTGCATCAGATGATCAAAATATTGGAGCCTCAGCTTTGGCATCAGTCCTTCCAATGAGTATTCAGGAAAAGGTGATAACATACTAAAACATGTTAAAATATGTTAAATCATCTGAGGTTTCAGTATAATGAAGGTCTTGTATTTTGGAATGTCACCTTTCCCTTATATTCTCGTCCTTGGTACATGCAGAAGTGCACGTCCTAAGGATCATTATATTGCTGACCTTGACTAGCAGGATGCAGGCCTCATTTTATTTTTCCCCCACTTAATGGTCTGGGGCATATCTTGTGCTTTTATTGCATGGTTTCATTGTTAAACAGTTCTGGTTTGTGTCACAAGGTTCTGACTACTTTCCTGTAACTATCATACTATATCTCTATCAGTTACTCTTTAAAGAATTTAAAGAATTAAATTGGCAGGAGAGAGATAAACAGAAGTTCAAACAAAAGTTTAACAACATGTATGTCTGTGAGAGTCTTGGGAGAACAGAGTAACTTGCCAAAACAGCCAAAGCTCTGACTTTAAATACCATCTTTAACTGAAGAGAAAAGAGAATGCTGAGGGTAGTGGTTTGGAAATTTTAATGGGAAGAAGCAAAGTCACAAGGAGATAGAAAAGCAAATATTTGGTGAATAAAATTTGCTGGGTCATTCAGAAACAAAGAGACACAGAATGGGACTCTGATATCCAGGCCCTGATGAGTTTCCCCCAACATAACTAGCCTCCATTCTTTGCAGATATCTCTGGAGATAACTCTGTTCTGTTAGCAGAATATTATTCTATTCTGTTATCTATATTCTTTTAGGCAGCTAAGGGAGAGATGACAAGAAAAACTTCCTGAATTTTCTGATTCTTAAAAATAATCAGTCTAAATTAATCCTCATGTCAAAGAGACACATTTTTGGGTGGCAAATTTTGCTTCCCTATGTGACCTTTATTTGAAGTTTGAAAATAAATCAAACAATGCCATTTGTTCATTATAGTTATATACTTATAAATTAGTAGTAATAAAATATGTATAGTAATAATAAACAGCAAATTCAGTATCATAGTTACTTCTAGGAAGGGAGAAGACTGATGCAGGAAGTGGTACAAGAGATGTAAAATGTTTCTGTAAGTTTCATAAAGATGAGGCATATATATCACAGTGTCAAGACTTAATAGGGCTTGTGTTGGGAACACAAATATTCATTGTTTTTCTTTGTATTTCATGTTAGGAATTACATAATTCTTTAAAAGAAGTGAAAATGCACTTTCATAAAAATGTTCTCCCAAAAGAAGATGTCTAGTAAAGAAATCCCTTTTCATACTTGCAGCCTGAATTTAATTTAGGAATAAATTTCACTGGTCAAAATGCCTCCCAAAATTGTTTTTGCTTCTGTTTTATTTTCCTGTAGCTTGAGCCATAAAACTGAAGGCCTCAGAAAATGTCTAGTGACCAGGCACTTTGTCTAGAATTAAACAGATAAATTTCAGGGATGTGGACCTTAATATAGGATGAAAATAGTGTGCATATGTGCTTCATCGTAGGAAGAAGGTCTATTGCTTATATTAGATTCTCAAAGTATTTGCTGTGTAACAAACCACCCCATATCTAGGACAGTAAAATACCAAACATTTTCTTAGGCCACCATGCTGAACAGGAATTCAGGCAGAACATGGGGTGATTGGCTTGTGTGTGTCCCAGGAGGACTAGAACTTTCGCTGGAGTGGCCTGGATAGCTGTGCATACTATATATGCCTGGGCCTTTGGCTCTGGCAGTTGACTTGTTTCTTGGACTCTTCGCCTGGTTGAATCTGGTGGGCCTGGAATGACTAAAAATTTCTTCACGCTTTCCTGGTGGCTGGGCTTTAATGACCCTAACAGTTAAAGCAGGCTGGGTAGGTCACTCTTTCAACACAGGCTTTCCACAGGTAGCTTGAACTTTTCACAGTATGGTAGTCTCAGGGTGGTGGAATTTCTCACCCAGTGGTTGGCTTCTCTCAGAAAGAGCTTCCCAAGAGATAGGAAATGGAAGTTGCCAGTCACTTAACATCTGGATATGGAAAGGAATGCAGTGAACTGCTCCTGTCAAAGGTGCTCTGTTGGTCAGAGCAGTCAAAGAGTCTATCCAGATGCAGTGGGAGGACCTTGACTAGCATAACTGTTTCAGGTACAACTGTGAGCCCAGGCCTTTGCAGCAGATGTGCTAGGAGGTCTCCTGACCCTTGCCCTGTGTTCTTCCATGGGAGGAGGAGGCAGTGTTGCACAAAAGTTAGTGACATGGTCTTTAGAGTCACACAAACTTAGGTCTAAACCCTGACCACATCCCCCATTAGCTGTTTTACTTTGGACCCATTATTCTTTGAGACTGTTTCCTCCTCTTTGAAATGAAAGTAGTCCTTATCTTGTGAGGTTGTTGGGAAGGTGGGCTTCTCTTGTGGCTCAGCTGGTAAAGAATCTGCCTGCAATGCAGGAGACGTGGGTTTGATCCCTGGGTTAGGAAGATTCCCTGGAGAAGGGAAAGGTTACCCACATCAGTATTCTTGCCTGGAGAAGCATAGACTGTGTAGTTCATGAGGTTGCAAAGAGTCAGACACAACTGAGAGACTTTCACTTTCACTTTGGGAAAGGTTGGATGGTAGATGGTCAGCACTCGAGAAACACTACTGTTGTTGGCTAGGCTCCCTGTTACATGCCTTCGTGGCATTCTGAACTTTCCCTTTATAGCACTTGTCACAATTGTAATCAGTTTTACTGTACGTACTATGTGGTATCTGCATTATCCAGCCAACTAGAAGTCTTTGAGGTCAGGAATCATCTGTCTTGTATTTGGGTTGACTCCTAATGCCCAGCAGAGCAGGAAACACACAGGGTGCATACTGAACATGAATGAATGCTTCCATATAGGCAGAGTTGCTGGGTGTCACTTTCACCTTTCATATGGTTTGAGAAGCACAGAAATTGAAATTATGTTTTGTGGGCCTTCTAAGCTACATATCAGCAGTATTATTTTTTCCATAGGACTTCTGCTAATATATTACGAAGAAGGTTAAGAAGGATTATTCAGGGAAAAAGAAACTATTATTTCCTTGGAGAAAGGCCTGAATCCACAGTGACAGGTGAAAGAAGAGAAAGGGGTGCTGGTAATAGTGGGCTAGTGAGTCCCGAGACCGGAAGAGACAAGACTTCAGTGGGGACATTAAAATAGCTCTGGATGGGACTGAACAGTGAGAGAGCGGGCACAGCTGCGTCAGCTCTCATATCCTTCTGCTGTCAATGAGTCAAAGCTGAATAAAGTTAGGACACAGAGACAAGGTGGTTACAAGAAAAAAATGAGAAGCAAGGAGGGTTTACAGGTCACCCTCTAAAAAGTTAGCCAGGCAGTACAATTACTCCTGTCGGTTGAGAGGAAAGAGAGGAGAGGCATCCTCATATAAGCCGAGGGGAGGCCCTCTGGCTCACTGCTCTCAGGCACTGTTGAAGCTTTGCCATCACATGTATGCCAGGCACGAGCCTGGGTCAGTGTGACAACTGGCTCCCGCCTGTGCTTCACCCTCTGGGATTTACAGAGCATCACACTGTTAAACACTCTCCAAGGATCACACGCCCAGGCAGGAAGGTGATCCGAATGTAATGACTCATCCCAGTTTCCAGCCCTCAATAGCACTGTTATCCTCAGGTCAAGGAGAATAAAGACATAGGAGCTTCAAACAAACAAACCAACCAAAAATCCAACAGTTCCCCCCCCTACCCCCAGATAAAATTCTTCATCTGACAAGGCAGGAAAACAAAACAATTGCAAAAATGAAAAAGTTTAAAAGAGTTAAGGCTTTAATTGCTACCATTAAAAACTTCAAACTCTGCATGTCAAATGGCTGCTATTTATGGGTTTAACAGATGAAGAAAACTGCAGTATGTGCTTAAACTTGGCATGTACCTCCGCTATTCTTTTCATTAATTATCTACAGGTAAAAATACATATGTTTAATTTTTTAATGAAAAGAGGCTACTAAATAAAGTTCTTATTTGAATATAACATGTGACTCCAAAGTATCACCTGTTTTTCTTGTGTGTTTTGTAAAATTCTAACAGGCATAATGATCCTGGGCTTTTATGTTAACAATAATGTACCTGATTGTCTTCTAGTCACACCAGGAGAAGCTGCCCAGGGCTCAATCAGGGAAGGAGGAGGAAGGTTGAAGAAGGTTGTGAAGAAAATATAGGTCAGATAGTGCACTTGGGGAGGGCTCAAGGGTTTGGGAATGGGGAAAAAGAGCTTAAGCCAAAGGATGTGTGGTTTCTCATTGTATACAGCGTGTCTCTGTGATTGTGGCAGGTGACAAACACAAGAACATTCCCTCTGTGGTCACTCATTTAAAGCCAAATCAGACAGGTTATAGGACAGATCTTTGAAAGACATGGTTAGCCCTAATCTTCATGCTGAATTGTCACAAAAGCAGGGAGTGGATCACTGTCCACCTGTCGGGAACAATCATCACCAGGCTAGGAAATCCTGGTAATTTTTAACTCCAAAATTTTTGTTCACCAAAAAACTTCATAATTCTTTATATGAATTTTATAAAAAGTAAATGTTGAAACTTGCATTTATAAAATCAATTTATACTAGCAAAATACATATTTTTATTATGATGGGGTCCCCTATGAGATCACATTTGGAAAAAGTTCTATTCCTATTTATATTTTCAATGAGAATTTGAAAAGCAGCATTTTAAGAAAATTTCTCTGTATAGTCTTCCTGCTTGATATCAAAACAGCCAAGTAACTTATGGTTTCTCTTGCTTTGAGATCGAAAACCAAGTACAGTCCAAACACCATGATGCCCTTCTCTTTTACCCGCATCTCACAGGACCCCAGAAACAAGCTGAGCAGCAGGAAGAAGAATGTTGTAAACCACGGACAGAAAACATTACCAACACAATACTGGCCCATACTCCTGAAAAATGACAGATTCTTTTACTCCAAGAAGAAATGTGGGTTGCTAAGAAATAACAAGTTGTAAATATAACGTCTATTAAGCAACTTTATTCTAACCTCATCATTAGGTAGATGAGCAGTGATTTAGCTTCAAGAATGTACAGCATAAATTTTTTAAAATTTCCAGATTGAAATAGTTGGATACCCTGCAGCAGGGCATGAATAAGTTGAGATGCATGTTTATAAATAAGACCTACACAATCTTTTAAAGATGATGTAGATATATAATTTTAGTGACACAGGAAAGTGAAAGTGAAAGTCTCTCAGTCGTGTCTGACTCTTTGCAACCCCATGAACTATTCCATTCCAGTCCATGGAATTCTCTAGGCCAGAATACTGGAATGGGTAGCCATTCCCTTCTCCAGGGGATCTCCCCAACCCAGGGATTGAACCCAGGTCTCCTGCATTGCAGGTGGATTCTGTACCAGCTGAGCCACCACAGTATGATGTTCACAGTAAGTTTTTAAGTGGATAAGTTGCTTTCCAAATACTAATAATATTCACACCATGCTCTCATGGCCTCTGGTAACAGACTCTGTGTAACAGTACACAGTCTAAAAAGCAAACTAAGCAAATTGTGCCTCAATTCTACCATGTGTAAAATAGATTGAATAATAGAAACTACCATATAAGGTTATTGGTGTTTAACTAACTATGCATCTGATAAGAACATATTAAATGTTCAATAAGTATTAGTAATTATCACTATAATCATTCTAGTAAGAATGTGTACATACACAGTGTATGGTGCTCAGTTGCTTGCAGTTCAGTTCAGTTCAGTCGCTCAGTCATGTCCGGCTCTTTGCGACCCCATGAATCGCAGCATGCCAGGCCTCCCTGTCCATCACCATCTCCTGGAGTTCACACAGACTCACGTCCATCAAATCGGTGATGCCATCCAGCCATCTCATCCTCTGTCATCCCCTTCTCCTCCTGCCCCCAATCCCTCCCAGCATCAGAGTCTTTTCCAATGAGTCAACTCTTCGCATGAGGTGGCCAAAGTACTGGAATTTCAGCTTTAGCATCACTCCTTCCAAAGAAGTCCCAGGGCTGATCTCCTTCAGAAAGGACTGGTTGGATCTCCTTGCAGTCCAAGGGACTCTCAAGAGTCTTCTCCAACACCACAGTTCAAAAGCATCAATTCTTCAACACTCAGCTTTCTTCACAGTCCTACTCTCACATCCATGCATGACCACTGGAAAAACCATAGCCTTGACTAGATGGACCTTTGTTGGAAAAGTAATGTCTCTGCTTTTGAATATGCTATCTAGGTTGGTCATAACTTTTCTTCCAAGGAGTAAGCGTCTTTTAATTTCATGGCTGCAATCACCATCTGCTGTGATTTTGGAGCCCCCCAAAATAAAGTCTGACACTGTTTCCACTGTTTCCCCATCTATTTCCCATGAAGTGATGGGACTAGATGCCATGATCTTCATTTTCTGAATGTTGAGCTTTTAGCCAACTTTTTCACTCTCCACTTTCACTTTCCTCAAGAGGCTTTTTAGTTCCTCTTCACTTTCTGCCATAATGGTGGTGTTATCTGCATATCTGAGGTTGTTGATATTTCTCCCAGCAATCTTGATTCCAGCTTGTGCTTCTTCCAGCCCAGCATTTCTCATGATGTACTCTGCATAGAAGTTAAATAAGTAGGGTGACAGTATACAGCCTTGACGTACTCCTTTTCCTATTTGGAACCAGTCTGTTGTTCCATGTCCAGTTCTAACTGTTGCTTCCTGACCTGCATAATGATTTCTCAAGAGGCAGGTCAGGTGGTCTGGTATTCCCATCTTTAGTTGTGTCCAACTCTTTTTGACACCATGAACTGTATGTAGCCCACCAGATTCCTTTGTCCAAGGGATTTCCCAAGTAAGAATGCTGGAGTGGGTTGCCATTTCCTTCTTCAGGGGGTCTTCCTGACACAGGGATTGAACCTGTGTCTTCTTCATTGCAGGCAGATTGTTTACCGACTGAGCCACCAGGGAAACCTATTCAGTAAAGACACATAATAAAATACTAACAGCAGTTCTCTGTGGTTTTAAGACCATAATTGGGGATGGTTTATCTGTATTTTCTAATTTTTTTCAATGAACATTTACTGGTTCGGTAAAATTTTTACTTCTAAGTGTAGTTTTGAAGAGATATTTCTAAAATCTCTTCAGAGCCACAAAACTTTCCTTTTACTTTTAAAATAGGACTGTTTTCATATCAAGAAATGAGACTGTTCCCTTCAGAAGGGGAACATTCATCTCCTTCTCTTATTTTGAAATGATGGCCATTAGTTCTATAGTTAGGTCATCTTACTCTTGTTCCTTCATCTACTACATTTAGAAATGCCTTCACTTCTACAATGATACATAATAGTACACAAAATAGACACTTTCAGTCACATAACTTGTTGTAGTACACAGACCTCATCACCCCTGGCCTCATGGAGCTTCTATAATACAATAACTACCCACTGGGAAAGTCTGAAGGAACATAGTCAAACTAAAGGGTGTGCTTGATCCTCTTTGGTAATCTGGGACTGTAGCATTATGTTGACTGAAGATTTCCACAGCACCACCTTCATATAATTAGAAACTGGTTTAGAACAGTGTTCTCAAACAGAGACACTGGATCACTCATGGAGCATGTTGTACAGATGTGGGTTAACTCGTTGAACTAAAGGTTAAGTTTCAGAAAGTAGAATCAGACATCCCTCCAGGAAGCACACCAGCATCATTTGCTCAGATGTCCCGTCCCTGACCCCCAGGAAGTTCTTTAATCCTTGCCCTGCAGAAGAACTGTATACCTGTCTTGGACAGATGCTCATAGTCATATACATTTACCAGTGGCTTTATATAGGGAGGGGTTGAGGGAGGATGGTGCATGATTTTAATGTTTACTTTAAACTTCTTTCTATTGGAGAGTCATTTACCTCATCAAAATTTATTCACTCAGTTTTTCAAAAGTAGCTTTTGAGCAAACAGTATAGTCAGCTTACTGGGTTCTGAGGTATTAGGGTGTTTAAAATAATGAGAAGAGAAGAGAGGCATAAATTACTAATCATAGTGCCATGCTAAAATTAAGGCACATTTATAAAGAACTACGTAATGGAAGAGCAAAATAATTCTGTCAAGAATTATTTGGAGGTGGGATATGGTTCAGGAAGTGCTTCAAAGATGAAGTCACAGTTTGAGCTAATTCTTAAAGGGTGAACCAGGGTTCACCAAAGGAAAGAGCTCAGGTGACAGAAAAGAGCAGGAATGGAGAATCAGTGATTGATTAACAGCAGATAATAATTTCCTGGGACATATATTGGCAATTACCCTTACAAGATAAACCTGCTCACTTTGCTGTTAAAAAGGCAGGATAGTTTAATGAGCATGGGTGTTGGTGCTAGTATGCATGCATGCTAAGTCACTTCAGTCGTGTTCAAGTGTGTGACCCCATGGACTGCAGCCTGTCAGGCTCCTCTGTTCATGGGATTCTCCAGGCAAGGATATTGGTGTGGGTTGCCATACTGTCCTCCAGGGGGATCTTCCCAACCCAGGGATCAAACCTGTGTCTCTTATATCTACCTGCATTGGCAAGCAGGCTCTTTACATTAGTCCTACCTGGGAAGCTCTTGTGCTTGTATAAAGAAATACTAATGGGAGACTGAGGAATACGCAAAGTGCCTGGTCAACTCACAGTCAGAGGAAAACACATACAAATGAGTGACGCATATTTCTGCCTGGTTATTCCAAGGTTTGAATCCACACACCATCACCTGCCAGTTGTGTGCCCATAGACAAGTTTACCTTAAACTTTTTAACCTCAGCTTGTCATCTTAAAATGAGTAGAACACCTCCCATCTCCTACCTCACATAATTTGTATTTGTATTTAAAGAGAGAACATACACAAAATAGATGCTTGTTGGCGCGCTCTCTTTCCTCCTTTCCACTTTCAAGGAAGAGGGCAGAGCTAAACTATTTCAACTGCTTTTCTGTGTTTGGAAAAATCATTTTATTAATTTAAATTTCACCTGGATATTGCTTTAAATTATCTCTATTACCCAGAGTAATAAACTAATCATAAATTTAAATAAAAGGAATTAAATTATATACATACATATAGATTTACATCATCACGTATAAAAAGAAATTCTCTACTGACCTACACACCCAAAAATTTTGAAGACAAAAATATTTTCATTGAGAGCAGAGAGCTGAAAGCTATGATCACAGAGCTCCTGGTAGAACCACAGTCCATTGATTTGTGAATCTGGGAACAGTTAGGAAATTAGGAAGGCAGAGAAGGGGAGTGTGATATCACCATGGTGTTAAGACCCAGCTTTGACCCTCAGGCTGAAGGCAATGATTATGAGAAGAGCAGCTGTGAGGCCCAATCTCTTCCATCTACATACAGGCACTTAGCTCAGTATCACCTGCTGCTCCTGCTGCTAAGTCACTTCAGTCGTGTCCGACTCTGTGTGACCCCATAGATGGCAGCCCACCAGGCTCCCCCGTCCATGGGATTCTCCAGACAAGAACACTGGAGTGGGTTGCCATTTCCTTCTCCAATGCATGAAAGTGAAAAGTGAGTGAAGTCGCTCAGTCGTGTCCAACCCTCAGCGACACCATGGACTGCAGCCTTCCAGGCTCCTCCGTCCATCGGATTTTCCAGGCAGGAGTATTGGAGTGGGGTGCCATTGCCTTCTCCTCAGCATCACCTGGAAGGCCTCCTAAAGGTTAAACAGAGAACCAGGCTCGTTAGTGATGAGGTCCTGGGATGAAGCATGTGCCTGGGCTTGGATGAACACTTTCACTGCATGTGTGGATATGTAAAGGGAACACTGGTTGTGCAAGGGCTCCTGGGGTAGCAAGTTGGAATAAGGAAATCATAAATTGGGCAAGCGTGGCTCAGGCTTCAATGATGCCCTGAGACCTTGCTTCTCACCCTGTGGTCCAGCTACTGGGAAGCATCACTAGCAGCAGAATGTGCCAGCCTCATGAACCCTGCTGTGAAGGATGTAGCACTGGAACTTTCCTAGAGGTCCAGTGCTTAAGACACTGAGCTTCCAGTGCAAGGAGCATGGGTTTGATCCCTGGTCAGGGAACTAAGAGCCTGCATGCTGTGAAGTGTGGCTGAAAATAAAGATAAATATATCTTCTTAAAAGAATGTAGCATCCTCTGGAGTAGACTTGGAGAATAAAGTAAAATGTCAGAGATGCTAATGCTGACACCAGACCTAAAGCCAATTACCATGAAGGAGCAGAAGTTGTACATGTGGCCTCTTCAGCCACACCTGACCTTCAGATATGAGCACTAACCATTCATTTAACACTTACCGTGTGCTCCAGTTTGTGCTGGGAACTGTGGGGACATTAGGGCTTTAAAAAATAAGGTGCTTGCCAGCAATGAATGTAAGCTGATAACTGACTCACACTAGCAGATGTTACCATCTTCCAATTAGTATTTCATTCCAGTCAACACACTTTCCTCAACTTCCTCCTACTTGTCCAGTGAGGTGCCAGTGAGAGGGGCACAACTTCAAAGAGCTCGCCTCCTGGTGGGGAGGCTGCACATGCCATCAAGAGAAAAAACAATTGCCACAGGAGGACAGAAGACTGGGAGGAACTTGGACTGGAGGATCTGGGAAGGCTTCATGGAAAAGTTGGCCTATGAACTAAGACTTAAGAAAGCAGAAATGAAAGAAACATGTATTTGAGGGCAGAAGGGGAAAAAGATGCCTTCCAGACAGAGAAAACAAGAGCTAAGGAACAGGGGATCTAAAGCAACATAGGGAGTTTCCAGGAGGAGAGGCAGAAAGTGGCAGGACACAGAGTGAATGAAAATGGGAGGAGGGCCATGGGAGGCAAAGGTAGAAAAGAAATTGAGACTAGAATATGAAAAGCCTTGAATGCCACACTAGAACAGGTGGACTTTGTAATGAAGAAATACTAATGAGATACTGAGAAGATTGTAAAAGGCTTGGTCAACTCAGTCAGGAAAATACTCGAAAGTAAAATGTATTTCTGCTTCAAACTGGAGGCTGCCATTGCCAGGGAGGTGGACTGAGCTGGGCAAATTTCAGATGTCATCAGCACTTTCAGGAAACTCCTCCATGTATCACCAGGATTGACATCAGGGCAGCGATGGGGTCTCTGCTCCACCAAGCAGTCTTTGCTGACATGAAATATGGGCATGAATGTTTGTGGGAAGAAAGAGCAAATGAATAAGCTCTTTCCTGCTACCCAAGTTGGAATCAAATTCTCTCCCTGTTGAAGTTCTTGTTTATGTCACAACAAACTGCTACTTCTTGTAGCGAATTTTGTGTTCTTTTTCTTTCCTATGAGACTTTAAACAACTCCTGGGCAGGAGCCAGTTTGTGGATGCTTTGTACTCAGTGAGCATTTACTGAATAGTGTTTGAGTGTCTGGCAGATTAGCATGGCAGATGAATACTCTGGTGAAGTCACATGAATAAAAAGATTTAAAAAAAATTCCCATCTTTCCTTTTATTAGTTATGATCTATTTTTTTTTGTTTCCAACTCAACAAAGGGGAGTAATTCTCATTACCCCTTTATTTCTACATGATCTTCAATTCTTTATTAAATTATATTTATTTTAATTCTATCTTGCTGGTGAAGGAAAGATTCTAGGTAAATGCACAACTCAACATTCATGGCAAATAGATGGGGAAAAAATGGAAAGAGTGACTGGTTTTATTTTATTGGGCTCAAAATCACTGTGGATGGTAACTGCAGCCATGAAATTAAAAGACGCTTGCTCCTTGGAAGAAAAGCTATGACCAACCTAGACAGCATATTAAAAAGCAGAGACATCACTTTGCCAACAAAGGTCTGTCTAGTCAAAGCTATAGTTTTTCCAGTAGTCGTGTATGGATATGAAAGTTGGACCATAAAGAAGGCTGAGCACCAAAGAATCGATGATTTTGAACTGTGGTGTTGGAGAAGACTCTCGAGAGTCCCTTGGACTGCAAGGGGATTAAGCCAGTCCATCCTAAAGGAAATCAACCCTGAATATTCATTGGAAAGACTGATAATGAAGCTGAGGCTCCAATACCTTGGCCACCTGATGCGAAGAGTGGACTCATTGGAAAAGACACTGATGCTGGGAAAGATTGAAGGCAGGAGGAGAAGGGGAGGACAGAGGATGAGATGGTTAGATGGCATCACCGACTCAATAGACATGAGTTTGAGCAAACTCTGTGAGATGGTGAAGGACAAGGAAGCCTTGCCTTCTGCAGTCCATGGAGTCACAAAGAGTTAGGCACGACTGAGCAACTGAGGAGAAGGCAATGGTACCCCACTCCAGTACTCTTGCCTGGCAAATCCCATGGACAGAGGAGCCTGGTGGGCTGCAGTCCATGAGGTCACTAGGAGTTGGACACAACTGAACGACTTCACTTTCATGCATTGGAAAAGGAAATGGCAACCCACTCCAGTATTCTTGCCTGGAGGACCCCAGGACGGGGAAGCCTGGTGGGCTGTCGTCTGTGGGGTCGCACAGAGTCAGACATGACTGCAGCAACTTAGCAGCAGAGAAACTGAACAACAAGATTCTCACAAAGGATAGCATGTCATCAGCACACTACCTTCCTAAATAACTCCTTATTGACCAAGGGGCTTTTGAAGAAACTAGTGCCTGTGGCTGGCAATTTGTTATATAACTGGGCATTGAAATACTCTAGTTAATAATTCATTTTTAAAATATAATTTATCCTTATGTTCTGTGCAAAGTGCATCCCTTTACCTTTTTTCTCTTCTTCCTTATAATGTGAACTGAGATATACTTTTTCAAATGAGCCTCTTGGGTTTAATTTTCCAGTGTAATTTGTCTCAGTAAACAATTTTCTGGACTTCTTCTGAGACCTCTCCCATCTTCTCTAACACCCTTCCCTAAAGGAGTATCTGCTCCCCATCTCTGTTGCCCCTTTCATCTTATTCCCATGGAATTTTTTCATTTAATACTAAAGCCTGATGAAAAAAATTAAGGTTTTTTATTAATAGAGTTTTCCTTTTTCTTTGGAAATTGACCTAAGCTCCACCAGCTTGTGATCCTGCTGCTCAATGTGATCTGTAGTTTCATGCACCCCAGCTCTGCAGGTATTGAATTCAGATGGTTACCTGCTCTGCTCATTTGTTCTTTCTTCTAATAATTGACTCCAAGGTACTCTAAACATAGATTTGCAACTAAAACAATCTCTTTTCAGAAGTATAATGCTGACATTTAAAAGCAAGGTGACATGCTGCCAATGACCCTCTATCAGAAATTCTAGTTTACAGCAGAAGCATTTTACCTTTTTGCCTCAGAAGTTTTTTTTTTTTTAAGAAACTATGCATCCTCTATTATCTTTTAGGTTAATATTTAAATTTGCATGATAATTTTAAATAGAAAGGATTTCAGTTTATGGTATATCTGACATTTAAAAGTAAACCTTTAATGTCACTGTGTTAAATGTACCCAGAGGACTCTAAATACCATAGTGATATGAAACTCCATCATCTTCCATTTGCACAAACATGAACAAGCTCTTTGTTAACAGCTGGGATATTTTATATCCTTCCTTTTCTCTTAAAAGTTTCTGTTCTATTTCTCTCACAGCATTTTAGCTTGCTTCAATATATATATATTTATCCTTGAATATCTCTCATTAATTGCTTCATTTCTCAACATCTAAATATGTATGTAAATTTAAAATTCTATTTCCTATAAGGCTTAAGGCTCTAAGTGTTAAAAATTTTTAATTTGGATTAAGTTGTCATTACTGTTGTTGTTGATACAGATTTGATCATTCCACACACATACACATAATACATTTGTATAATACAATTTTATTAAGTGTAAAAATGCACTTTGGGGGATGATTCTCTTGTATCTGTGGGTGAATGTTACCTAGTGCTAGAACAAAACAGTGGGCACAACCAACTATATTCCTAAATATTTCTTTACCAGCTGCTCATGTGTATGAAAATAGGGGAACTTGTGTCCTAGCAATTACTCTGTTCTTTGAACTCCTTTCAGAATGCCAAAATTCACACAGTGATTTATCATCAGAAGCAGTTTTTTAATGTGGTGGCAGCTGACAATTCAATTCCTTTGTAGGAAGCAAATTACTGGAACCCATCTGACATAAAGTGATTTGTAACTCTGTCATGAGAGTCTTTCATTTGCCCAGTTTCTGGAAAGTACCCCATAAGGTTTTATCTTTATTAAAGGAGTTTTTACTGATGTCTGTTACTTCTTCACCTGGAGACACCTTGATTAATCCAACAAATTTAGAATGGATTGTAAAATGCAAATATCGAAAAAGCGAAAGA
>SJYQ01001485.1:365510-401461 GCA_006410935.1 Redunca redunca
TACATCATGAGAAACACTGGGCTGGAAGAAGCACAAGCTGGAATCAAGATTGCTGGGAGAAATATCAATAACCTCAGATATGCAAATGACACCACCCTTATGGCAGAAAGTGAGGGGGAACTAAAAAGCCTCTTGAGCCTCTTGAGGAAAGTGAAAGAGGAGAGCGAAAAAGTTGGCTAAAAGCTCAAAATTCAGAAAACGAAGATCATGGTATCTGGTCCCATCACTTCATGGGAAATAGATGGGGAAACAGTGGAAATAGTGTCAAACTTTATTTTTGGGGGCTCCAAAATCACAGCAGATGGTGATTGCAGCCATGAAATTAAAAGACGCTTACTCCTTGGAAGAAAAGTTATGACCAACCTAGATAGCATATTCAAAAGCAGAGACATTACTTTGCCAACAAAGGTCCATCTAGTCAAGGCTATGTTTTTCCAGTGGTCATGTATGGATGTGAGAGTTGGACTGTGAAGGAAGCTAAGCACCGAAGAATTGATGCTTTTGAAGTGTGGTGTTGGAGAAGACTCTTGAGAGTCCCTTGGACTGCAAGGAGATCCAACCAGTCCATTCTGAAGGAGATCAGCTCTGGGATTTCTTTGGAAGGAATGATGCTAAAGCTGAAACTCTAATCCTCTGGCCACCTCATGCAAAGAGTTGACTCATTGGAAAAGACTTTGATGCTGGGAGGGATTGGGGGCAGGAGGAGAAAGGGATGACAAAGGATGAGATGGCTGGATGGCATCACTGACTTGATGGACGTGAGTCTGAGTGAACTCCAGGACAGGGAGGCCTGGCATGCTGCGATTCATGGGGTCTCAAAGATTCGGACACGTCTGTGCGACTGAACTGAACTGAATATCATTTTTGTCCTTTTGAGAAAGAGACTGGGAGAACAAAATGAGGTTTACTTTTGTTTTATGGGGTCTTGATTAAAGAAGGGTTTTTTTTGACCCTAATATTTCAAATTATCATTTTGCTTGTCTCAGGTTTTTATACCAGAGTCAAAGATAAGGGATTACTCATTGGTTGAGTAAGGATGATGATATATTCACATAAAGAAGAAAAGCTTCCTGTCAGCAGGGAAGAGGGATAAGAGAATCATCATGGTGCCATGGCCACAAGCACATTCTAAGGTAGGTCAGTTTTAGGAGAGTGTGTGGATGGGAGTTAAGGCTGTGAGAACTGATTTTCTAAAAATGTCAGGCCCATGTGCCCCTGGGGAAATGTTTGTCCTTCCTAAGATGTTTGGGACCCATTCTAGTTTCCTGAGAGTGGGCTGCCTATGGTGTTATGATGGGTACAAGGGAGCTGGATAATTCCAACTTAATACATCATCAAAAGAGGGTTGTAGAACCAGAATATTTCTACCTTATAAATAAAAAGCTTTTTGTCCCCACAGAGTAACTTGACTTCTTATAAAATAGTTTAGAAGACAATGTCTAGGTCACAAAGTCTGTCATTATAACCTGAAGTATGGGAGACTAACTTTCTCATGGTCCTCTCAGAACATTCACAATCCTGCATCATAAATACTATGAATGAAAAGGCAGCATAAGGACAAAGTAAAATATAAATTTAGGACATGAATAATGAGTCAGAATTATCATAGGCACCTCAAATGATGTTTCATGCTTAAAAAAACCCTGGGATATCAATTTTCTGCAACAAAAGACTGTGGGTCTTATTCATATTTCTAGNTAGAGATGTTTAATAATTTAAAAATCCTGGTCATCTTGGATGTTCAATAAATGCAATTGTGATCACAAAAGAAAGTTTCCAAGCAGTTACATGGTATATTATTTATGAAGACAAAGAAAAATTTATTGGCTTTTTAAAAAATTCCTGGACACCAGCTATTAATTCAAGTAGAGAAAAACATCAAATTAGCTTGTACTTATTTTTTAGTCCATCATTTCATTGAGTTCCTCAGAGGGAATAGAGTACACAGTGAAAAGCAATACATTTCCACGATTCTTGAAGACAGATTTGTCACAGATATATATGAGCTCAAGAGCCATAAGGCAGTGTAAAATCACATTTACTGCCTAGAAATAGATGGTTCATGCCTGTCAAAATAGGTTTTACCAAGGGTTGGAGATCAAGATGGCAGTTGGGGGATGCTGAGCTCACCTTCAACCACAAACCCATCAAAAATGCACCTACATGTGGAACAATTCTCACTGAAAAGAAATTGGTGACTGGCAGAGAGACTCTTCTGCAATGAAGGCTGACAAAAAAGATCCAGACAGTGTACAGTAGGGAGGAGAAGTGATAATGTTGGGTTCCACAACTCTAGGAGGGGACTCAGAGGAGGAGGGGGTTACATGGACTCAGAGAGCGTCCCTGGGGAGTGGGGTTTGAGCCATATATTGAGTACTGAAGCATGGGGCATGAAACAGGAGAATGTCCTTAGCTGGTCTGAAAACCAATAGGATTTATAGGAGGGCTGTAAGAAACTGAGGCTTTGCTTCTGAAGATCACACATGCACTTGCTTACTCCCAGGAAACTAGCAGCCAGTTTTCCACAGCTGTTCCACACATGCCAGGCCACTCTAGTTCCTGAGCAGTTCCCCACTACGAAGAAGGCTGCCACTGCCAAGGAGCATGAACACTTGAGGAGGAAAGAGCAGGCGTGGATTTAGCACTGTACGTGAACAGGGTCAGGGTGGACACTACTGGCACTCATGAAAGTGAACAAAAGTGTTAGCCACTCAGTTGTGTCCAACTCTTTCAGACTCCATGTGCTGTAGCTTGCCAGGCTCCTCTGTCCATGAGATTTTCCAGGCAAGAATACTGGAGTGGATTGCCACTTCCTTCTCTATGGGATTTTCCCAACCCAGGGATTGAACCAGAGTTTCCTACATTGTAGGCAGAGTCTTTACCATCCAAGTCTCAGGGAAGCCTCGGCAGCAGCAAATCCAGAGTGGTCTGGAACCCTGTTTGACATGTCAGAACCATCCCAGTGTACATTCCAGCTCACACTGAACCCCCATTCTGGCCCCTCTTGCTCCAGCATTGCTTCCCTCAAGGGTGACAGTGTCATTGCCAGGAGTGGGAAGAGCATCTACTTAGAGGGAATAGAACCAACTCAGACCAGATATCAGGGTTTCTGCTCCAAAACCTTGGCAACCAACCTTGTCCTGATAGGGTAGTGATGGTCCTGAGGATAGGAGAAGCCCCAATTCACACCTGGCTCTGGCTCTAACCTCTCCAACTCCATCCCCTCTTCTCACCAAGGTGATAGCTGCTAGCACACCTCTGGCAAGATGGGACCTTGGCTCATATCAGATCCAGCCAGCTTGCCCACCAAAGGCACTGGGCACGTGCAGACTGCATAGGAACTCTCCTACAGAAGGACACTCTTTTAAGACTGGAACAGGAAACTATTTCACTTAATTTCAGAGATGAGAAATTACTAATTACAGAGACAGAGAAAGTAAAATTGAGAAACATGTTTCAAATGAAAGAACAAGTAGAAAAAAATCCTGCAAAAACACCTAATGAAACAGAGATAAAAATAATTTACCAGATAAAGAGTTCAAAGCATTAGTAGTAAGAATAGTAATTGAACTTAGGAAAAGAATAAATAAACACAATGAGAATTTAATAAGGAGCTAGACAATATAAAAAGTATCCGCCAGAGCTGAAGAATACAATAACTGACATAAAAAACACACTTAGAAGGAGTTAACAGCAGAATAGATGATACAGAAGAACACGTGTGATTGAAAAGATAGAATAAGGGAAATCACCCAATTAGAATAGCAAAAAGAAAAACAAAACGAGGACAGTTCAAGGGACATTTGGGACATTTAGTATTCTAAAATTTGCATTATAGGGGCCCCAAATGGAAAAGAGAGAGAGAAAAGAGTGAAAATGTATTTGATGAAACTATGGCTGAAAAATTCACAAAATTGAAGGAAGAAGCAGATTTCCAGGTACAGGAAGAACAAAGAATCCCAAATAAGATAAACCCAAGGAGACCCACATGAAGACATGTCATAATTAAAATGGCAAAATTAAAGATAAGGAAAGAATTCTATGGACAGCAAGAGAAAAACAAAGAGTCACATAAAGGTAAACTCCAAAGGGTATCAGATGACTTTTCTGCAGGAGATTTGCAGGCCAGAAGAGAGTAGCATGATGTATTTAAAGTGCTGAAAGGGTAAAAAATTCTAAGACCTAGAATATCTTACCCCTCAAGATTATCATTCAGAATTCAAGGACAGAAAAAAGAGCTTCTCATACAGGCAAAAACTAAAATAACTTATCACCACTAACAGAGATCAAATTTCCAACATCTGCTGGATCATGGGAAAAAAAAGGGAGTTCCAGAAAAAATATCTATTTCTGCTTTATTGACTATGCCAAAACCTTTGACTGTGTGGATCACAATAAACTGTGGAAAATTCTGAAAGAGATGGGAATACCAGACCACCTGACCTGCCTCTTGAGAAACCTATATGCAGGTCAGGAAGCAACAGTTAGAACTGGACATGGAACAACAGACTGGCTCCAAATAGGAAAAGGAGTACGTCAAGGCTGTATATTGTCACCCTGCTTATTTAACTTCTATGCAGAGTACATCATGAGAAACACTGGGCTGGATAAAGCACAAGCTGGAATCAGGATTGCTGGGAGAAATATCAATAACTCAGATATGCAGATGACACCACTCTATGGCAGAAAGTGAAGAGAAACTAAAGAACCTCTTGATGAAAGTGAAAGAGGAGAGTGAAAGAGTTGGCTTAAAGCTCAACATTCAGAAAACAAAGATCATGGCATCCGGTCCCATCACTTCATGGGAAATAGATGGGGAAACAGTGGAAACAGTGTCAGACTTTATTTTGGGGGGCTCCAAAATCACTGTAGATGGTGACTGCAGCCATGAAATTAAAAGATGCTTACTCCTTGGAAGGAAAGTTATGACCAACCTAGATAGCATATTAAAAAGCAGAGACATTACTTTGTCAACAAAGGTCCATCTAGTCAAGGCTATGATTTTTCCAGTGGTCATGTATGGATGTGAGAGTTGGACTATAAAGAAAGCTAAGCACAGAAGAATTGATGCTTTTGAACTGTGGTGTTGGAGAAGACTCTTGGGAGTCCCTTGGACTGCAAGGAGATCCAATCAGTCCATTCTAAAGGAGATCAGTCCTGGGTGTACATTGGAAGGACTGATGTTGAAGCTGAAACTCCAATACTTTGGCCACCTGATGTGAAGAGCTGAGTCATTTGAAAAGACCCTGATGCTGGGAAAGATTGAGGGCAGGAGGAGAAGGGGACAACAGAGGATGAAATGACTGGATGGCACAACCGACTCGATGGGCATGGGCTTGGGTGGACTCCGGGAGTTGATGATGGACATGGAGGCCTGGCATGCTGTGGTTCATGGGGTTGCAAAGAGTTGGACACGACTGAGCGACTGAACTGAACTGATAGTAAGGTTCATAGTTGTAGTTCAGGTTTACGGTATGGCATCTTCACAGGGCTTTAAAGGGAAGGGGAGAGAGGGACCGTGAGAAAAGGGGCAGGGAGAGTGGTCAAGAGGAGTCTAAACTTATGACCAAGTTCAGGAATAGTTATTATCACTATTGTCACCATAGTATTCACATGAACAACTGCACTAAAGAAAGGATGTGAAAATCAAGGACGAAGAAAATCACTAATCCAGTGTAGAAGGTGGCAAGTCCCAGAAGAAAGCCCCCATAAGAAGACATCAACAAATATTTTAAAATTAGATTATGTCAATGTGAAATAACCTTCTTTATAATTGGTTGCTGAGCAATTAGTTTTAGTAATAATCTAGTCATCATATAGAGATGCGTGTTTGCTAGAGTGCTGGGGGTGGGTGGTGGTGGAGAGGCAGGTTAATTCCCATGGGGCAGAGTATTCACAGGTCCTTTTATTCCATTTAATCTGACCTAAGAGAGTAGGGAGAAATATCAATAACCTCAGATATGCAGATAACACTTCCCTTATGGCAGAAAGTGAAGAGGAACTAAAAAGCCTCTTGATGAAAGTGAAAGAGAATAGTGAAAAAGCTGGCTTAAAGCTCAACATTCAGAAAACGAAGATCATGGCATCATTTCACAGGAAATAGATGGGGAAACAATGGAAAGTGGCTGACTTGATTTTTCTGGTATCCAAAATCACTGCAGATGGTGATTGCAGCCATGAAATTAAAAGACGCTTACTCCTTGGAAGGACGGTTATGGCCAACCTAGATAGCATATTGAAAAGCAGAGACAGTACTTTGTCAACGAAGGTCCATCTACTCAAGGCTATGGCTTTTCCAGTGGTCATGAATGGATGTGAGAGTTGGACTGTGAAGAAAGCTGAGTACTGAAGAATTGATGCTTCTGAACTGTGGTGTTGGAGAAGACTCTTGAGAGTCCCTTGGACTGCAAGGAGATCCAACCAGTCCATCCTAAAGGAGATAAGTCGTGGGTGTTCATTGGAAGGACTGATGCTGAAGCTGAAACTCCAATAATTTGGCCACTTCATGTGAAGTGTTGACTCACTGCAAAAGACTCTGAGGCTGGGAGGGATTGGGGGCAGGAGGAGAAGGGGACGACAGAGGTTGAGATGGTTGGATGGCATCAACGACTCCATCAACTCGATGGACATGAGTCTGAGTGAACTCCGGGAGTTGGTGATGGACAGGGAGGCCTGGCGTGCTGCGATTCATGGGGTCGCAAACAGCCGGACACGACTCAGCAACTGAACTGAACTGAAAACAGTATTCCAAGGTCGCAACCTTCTTTTTTTAAAAATATTTTTATTTGTTTTACTTGAAATAAACATGAACACTCCTTAGCGAAGGCTATAATGGAAAACAGTTCACTAATAGAAGACTTGGAGAGAATCCCTCTGATTGTGGATTGACCTTGGCAGGTATGGTTAAATCTATATGATTAGGTATGATGACTCTTAGGTATGATCACTCTAAGAAATTACTACCCTGTTAACAGTATTTCTACCCCCGCCCCCGGCCCCTTCCACATACCCCTCTGGAGAGGCTGTACTCGGGCTAGTCAGCTTAGTCACTCTGGGGCCCAAGATGGGGGTGAGGAGGTGAGTCTGCTCACAGCTCTATCCAGAGAGAGCCATCTCCTAGAGCGAAGGTATTTGGGGAAAACGTCCCAACTCCCCAGTCCTCTACTCCCGAACCGCCCCAGGAGCTCAAAGTAGCACGGTACCAGGACCACGGAGCAAAGTGGTGTGGAGTCTGGAGAGAAGGGAGGTGTGGAGGGGAAGGGGCAGCAAGATAGAGAAACTCTCCTCTAGCCAGACTCCCAGCTTCTGTCACCAGCACGTTTGAAGGTGACGACGCAGAGCGGCCGGTAGGACTTGTGGCAGGTGTTCTTGGCCTTGCCCTTGCCCCAGAAATCGATGGAGAAGATGCCCCAGCGCAGCGGGGCTCCGGGCCGCCCGTTGGGGTTGTTGACGATCGCCCACACGTCGTCGTGCACGAACTCGCCCCTCAGGGAGCGGCCGTAGCACAGGCAGCTCCCCGCAGCCGCCTCGGGCAGAGCTGGTCACCACCATCGCGCCGCTGCCACTGTCCTGGTCACTCCCCGGAGTCTGGCATCCTCCCCGGCCGGCGCCCGGCCGGTGCTCGGGCATGGCCGGTCCAGCTGCAGATAAGCAGCAGTACCCCCGCCTCCCCGGGCCGTCGCCACCTCTTCCGCCCCACTGCGCTCGTCCTGCTCGCCATCGCCTCCACCCCGCAATCCCGGGACCGGCGCCGCTTTCCTCCCACGCCCCGCACCCTCCGCCCGCTCCCGGCTGGTCTGGTGCTCCGCCCGCCGGCGCCGAGGTGAGGCGGCGGGAGTCCGCGCGCAGGTGGAGGGGTCGCGGGGCGGGGCTGCCCGGAATAGTGGGGAGGGGGCACCGGGATCCTGTACGCTGTGCCCGAGATGCTCTCTGCCCTCTTCATTTCCCCATTAAGGGTTTGCTGTGAGGACCTCACCGGCGGTCACCTCCAGGCCCCGGCCCAGGACGGGCTTAGTAGGTGCGCACCCGGAACCTCTGCCGGCGCTCCGGGAGAGGCAAGTGGCGGCCGCCGCCTGGGTCGTCCCTGGCTTTTCAGCACCCGGGACAACAGCAGCGGCCTCCGGGCCACAGCTCTCCCTCCGGCTCGAGCTGCTGTCTGGTCTCCGCCTCCGCCGTCTACTTCCCCGGCTTTCTGTCCCCACCGCCCCGCGTCCTGCGGTTGCAGCCTCGGAGCGCGGGTGGAAACTGCAGGGAAATGGAGCTTCGAAGTGTCCTTCTGAAAACCGATAGAGGGTCTCCCTGAGTTGGGCTTCCTGCCCGCCCTGCCCGGGTTTGTTCAGAGACGCCACCGGCAGTTTTCCTTGACCGCCCATTGCTCCGCTCGCCTTTTATTTATATATTTTTATTTTTACTTTATTTTACTTTACAATACTGTATTGGTTTTGCCATACATTGACATGAATCCACCATGGGTGTACATGCGTTCCCAAACATGAGTCCCCCTTCCACCTCCCTCCCCATAACTTCTCTCTGGGTCACCCCTGTGTACCAGCCCCAAGCATCCTGTATCCTGCATCCGACATAGACTGGCGATTTGTTTCCTACGTGATAGTATACATGTTTCAATGCCATTCTCCCAAATCATCCCACCCTCTCCCTCTCCCTGAGAGTCCAAAAGTCCACTCTACACATCTGTGTCTCTTTTGCTGTCTCGCATACAGGGTCATCATTACCATCTTTCTAAATTCCATATATATGTGTTAGTATACTGTATTGGTGTTTTTCTTTCTGGCTTACTTCACTCTGTATAATGGGCTCCAGTTTCATCCATCTCATTAGAACTGATTCAAATGTGTTCTTTTTAATGGCTGAGTAATACTCCATTGTGTATATGTACCACAGCTTTCTTATCCATTCATCTGCTGATGGACATCGAGGTTGTTTCTATGTTCTGGCTATTATAAACAGTGCTGCGGTGAACATTGGGGTACATGTGTCTCTTTCTATTTTGGTTTCCTTGGTGTGTGTGCCCAGCAGTAGGATTGCTCTGCTCGCCTTTTAAAGTCTCAGGTTCGATTTTAGTTTGGGTTTGGGGTCTGTTGATTACTGAAATATTTTTCCTAATTTTATTTTCTAAAGTCTTGAGATGACACGGGAGAGGCAGAGCAAATTCATCTTCTCTTCCAAGTGGATCACTTGGTTTTGAATATTATTTTCTGGTCTTTGCATCTGTTTGAACTGTTCCTGCCCTCATTATGCAAAGAACTGCTCAATTTCTCTCGGTAAACTTACCTGTCTGAAAGATTATTTTGTATTTTAAACATTAATTAAGTGTGTGTGTGTATATATACGTATATACAATTAGATATCCCAGGGTGCTTATTACTCTATCTTGAAGTTTAAAAATTTGTTAACTCTTTAATTTGAAATGTAACATTGGTAGATGTTAGTTACCTGGAATTTGACATCCGAGTAGAAAACTGTAAAATGCCTTATTCACCACTGATTTGGTTGTTTTCCACCCAAATTTATTCCAAATAAAGCATTAGAGGCAAGTTGTTTGAGTAGTTGAACACTCACTAAATGGAGTGACACATTCACCTGGAATAAAAATATTCCAACAGGTAGCATTTTATCCATTGTTGGTGATTTAAAAATTAGTGAATGAGATTGAAAATTGGAGCTGAACACTTCCAATTTTCATCAAATGATTTCACACTCTGGTAGCTTTCAGTTCAGTTCAGTTAAGTTGCTCAGTCGTGTCCCATTCTTTTCGACCCCGTGGACTACAGAACACCAGGATTCCCTGTCCATTACAATCGAGTCAGTGATATGATCCAACCATCTCATCCTCTGTCATCCCCTTCTCCTCCTGCCTTCAATCTTTCCCAGCATCAGGATCTTTTCAAATGAGTCAGTTCTTCACATCAGGTGGCCAAAGTATTGGAGCTTCAGCTTCAGCATCAGTCCTTCCAATGAATATTCAAGACTGATTTCCTTTAGGATGGACTGGTTTGATCTCCTTGCACTCGAAGGGACNTTGAACATTGTTTGGCATTGTCTTTCTTTGGATTGGAATGAAAACTGACCTTTTCCAGTCCTGTAGCCATTGCTGAGTTTTCCAAATTTGCTGGCATATTGAGTGCAGCACTTTCACATCATCATCTTTTACGATTTGAAATGGCTCAACTGGAATTTCATCACCTCCACTAGCTTTGTTCATAGTGATGCTTCCTAAGGCCCCCTTGACTTCACACTGCAGGATGTCTGGCTCTAGGTGAGTGCTCACACCATTATTTGGATGGAAAATTCTGAAGATATCAATTAGGCCCATTTGGTCTAATGTTCCATTAGATTTGGTCTAATGTTTCCTTCTTGATTCTCTATTTTGATGATCTGTCTGTTGGTGTAAGTGAGGTGTTAAAGTCCCCTACTATTATTGTCTTACTGTTAATTTCCCCTCTTATGCCTGCTAGTGTTTGCCTTATGTAATGCGATGCTCCTGTGTTGGGTGCATCAGTTCAGTTCAGTTCAGTTCAGTCACTCAGTCTTGTCCGACTCTTTGCGACCCCATGAATTGCAGCATGCCAGGCCTCCCTGTCCATCACCAACTCCCGGAGTTCACTCAGACTCACATCCATCGAGTCAGTGATGCCATCCAGCCATCTCATCCTAGGTCGTCCCCTTCTCCTCCTGCCCTCAATGCCTCCCAGCATCAGAGTCTTTTCCAATGAGTCAACTCTTCGCATAAGGTGGCCAAAGTACTGGAGCTTCAGCTTTAGCATCATTCTTTCCAAAGAAATCCCAGGGCTGATCTCCTTCAGAATGGACTGGTTGGATCTCCTTGCAGTCCAAGTGACTCTCAGGAGTCTTCTCCAACACTACAGTTCAAAAGCATCAATACTTTGGCGCTCAGCCTTCTTCACAGTCCAACTCTCACATCCATACATGACCACAGGAAAAACCATAGCCTTGACTAGACGGACCTTAGTCGGCAAAGTAATGTCTCTGCTTTTGAATATGCTATAAAGTTGGTCATAACTTTTCTTCTGAGGAATAAGCGTCTTTTAATTTCATGGCTACAGTGTTAGACATGTCTATTTCCACACCCACGTTGAAGTGACCCTGTTAGCATATCTTCATTGTCTCCTGCCCCCTACCTGTCCCTGGATTCTTTACCAGTGCTTCTGTTTCCCCATCCTGCCCTGCACTGAAAGCTGACGCTTGCCAGGTAGAGGCTTGTGTGGCTCTTTTCTTGGCTCCCCGGATCCTGCCCTCTGCATCACAGAGACTTGTGTGAAGTTCCTTCAGCCCCCTGAGCTTGCCCTCTATGTTGCAGATCTTGTGTGCACCTGTCTCGGCTCCCTGGGCCTTCCCTGTATGTCACAGGGCTTGTGTGTTCTTCTTTTGGCTCCCTGGGCCTGCCCTCTGCACCACGAGGGTTGTGTGCACTGGAGAGGTTTTTATGCCATGCCTCTCTTAGCACCCCAGGCCCCCCGTCTGCACCACCGGGCTTCTGTGTGCTTCTCTTCATTCCCCAAGACTGCCATCTGGTCGGGGCCACAGTCTGTGAGCTGTTTATGGATTGAGAAGTACAGCTTTCTCTGTTTTCTTCCTTCTTAAGTCCCTGGTTTGCCTGGCTTTCTGAGATCATGCAGTTCCCTCTTGGACCCCTCTGTGAGGAGGGAGTCCCAGTGCATAGGAACTCTTCCTGCTTCACAACTCCCTCTCCCTCACAGCACACGTTCCTGTCCAGAAGTTCTCCATCTTTTCCCTTTTTATGTCTCTATCCTCTCTCCTACCTCATTCCAGGGAGCTTAGCCTGCCCCACTGGAAGCCTGGGGTCTTCTGCTATCACCTAGAGATTGCTTTGAAGGAGTTGTTCAACATCTGGATGAGTTTTTGATGTGTTTGTGGGGAGGCTGGTGATCCCCCCATCTTACTCTTCCACCATCTTCTTCTGCCCCCTCCTCCTGGGTTTGTTTTTGTAGGTCTTTCTTTTCTTCCTCTTTTATTCTCTTCTCTTGTGTTTCTTACCTGGAGAAGTTCCTTTAGCTCTTGTTGTAAAGCTGATGTAGTGGTGCTGAATTCTCTTAGCTTTTGCTGTTTGTAAACCTTTTGATTTCTCTGTTGAATCTGAATGAGAGCTTGCTGGGTAAGTGTTCTTGGGTGTAGATATTTTCTTTTATCACTTTAAATATATCATGCCATGTATTCATGTAAGATCATAGTTCCTCTTGCTTCTGATGTTTGCCCTCTGGTTAGTGAGGTTGGTCCAGAGGCTTGTACTTTTATCCCCTTGATACAGGGATTGGCTGGTGCTGTGGTGAGCAGAGTCTGCTCTGGAGATTGATTGAGTCCTCCCCTTTCTCTGTTATTGTCACTTCCCTGTCAAAGTTGGGGTCTACTCCCTAGTTGTTGGACTAGAGATGCCTAGATTTGTTTCTCAGCTGTGTTTCTGATCTGCGGTGTGAGGTAGTTGAGATTAGAGCACTCCCAGGGAGAGAAAAGCCTCTGAGTATTCCTCTTCTGGAGCTGTTCACCTGTGAGTATACTCTATTGTGTCCCCTTTTGTCCGTTGTGTGGGCTCATAAAGTAAACTGTCGTTGGCACTGCTCTCAGTCCCAACTTAACTGTGGATGTGCTAGCAATCGGCCCCGGTGACTCTCAGGGGCTGCTTTCATCAGGCCACTGGTGCTGATTCACTGCACTCAAGTCCCAGGACTGCAGTAGTTGTGCACCTGGACCTGCTAATGGAGCTATGGAGGTAGTTCAGACTCTTGCCTGGCCCAGTCCCTGTGCATATGTGCCCACAAAGCCCACAGTTCCTTAAGCCAGACCCATCTCAGTGCAGGAACCCTTGTCCTTTTGGATATTTTGCAGGCACTGAATTTAGGGAGCTGCCAGTGAGGAGAGAGGCCCTGCCTTTTACAGGTCACTATGGTGATTTGCTCCTGTGATGGCTGAGGCTTCCTCCACGAGCATTCTTACTTGTGGAACTCCTCACTCTCATCCCCTCAGACTGTCTCTTCACAGCCAACAGCAGTCCCCTCCCAAGGTCTGCTCTCCAAATCTCACCTTCCAGCGCCAGACCCTTGGTGTCCTTGTAGACATCTGTCTCAGGTCAGAGTGTGCAGGGCTGTGGCATGGACCATCTGTGTAGGTTTTACTCTGTCCTGCCTGCCACAGACCGGCCACTGTGCTCTCCTTTGAGCCTCCTAGGCACCCTTATGTCCCTGCTGATCTCTGCATGGGAGAGAGGACTTCACTGAATGGGGGAACCTCTCCTTACCTTCAACTCCCCACCAGAAGTGCAGTCCCATCCTACTTCCTCTCCTCTTCCTTTTCCCTTCTTCCTTTCATCCTACCTGGTTATGTGGGGATCTTTTTGTCCTTTTAGGTGCTTGAAGTCCTCTTCTAGTGTTCAGCAGGTCCTCTGTGAGAATTATTCCATTTGCAGATGTACTTTTGATGCATTTGTGGGGAGAGAACTCCACATCCTCCTACCCTTCTACCATCTTGGAAAGTCCTTGATCAAAGACCTTGTGGCAATTTCTTAAAATAAGACATCAGTGAAATTTGCAGCTTTCATTAACTCTTCCTATCATGAATGATTTCTCTGTACCATGCAATATTTTTGAGAACATTTTGCCCACAGTAGAATGTCTTTTAAAATTGGAATAAATTCTCCCGAATCCTGATGCTGCTTTATCAAGTACGCTTTTTGAATATTAATTTTAACTATTTTGTTGTCATTTCAATAATCTTTATAGCATCTTTACCAGAAGTAGATTCTAACTCAAGAAAACACATTTTTTTTTTGCTCATTCATAAGAAGTAACTTATCTGTTCAAGTTTTATCATGAGACTGCAGCAATTCAGTTACATCTTCAGAATCCACTTCTATTTCTTGCTATTTCTACCACATTTGTAATTACTTCCTTCACTGAAGTCTTGAACCCCTCAAAATCATACATGAGTATTAGAATTAACTTTTTCCAAACTTCCACTAATGTTGATATTTTTATTTCTTCCTGTGAATCATGAATTTTCTTAATGAAATCTAGAATGGTGAATCATTTTACTGAAGGTTTTCAATTTACTTTGCTCTGATCCATCAGAGGAATAACTATCTGTGGCTGTTCTAACCTTACAAAATGTATTTCTTAAGTAATAAGCCTTGAAAGTTGAATTTGTTCCTTGATACATGGGCTACAAAATGGATGTTGTGTTAGCAGCCATGAAAACAATATTAATCTCATTATACATCTTGGTGACCAGGTGCCTTGTCAATGAGCAGCAATATTTTGAAAGACATCTTTTTTTCTGAGCAGCAGGCCTCAACAGTGAGCTTAAGATATTCAGTAAATCATGTTGTATACAGATATGATGTTATCCAGGCTTTATTATTTCATTTATAGAGCACAGGCATAGGAATATATTTGACATAATTCTAAGGGCCTTAGGATTTTTGTTGTGGCAAACCAGCATTGATTTTAGCTTAGAATCACTAACTGTATCAGCACCTAATAAGAGAACTAGCCTATTGTTTGAAGGTTTGAAGCCAGGCATTAACTCTCTAGCTACAAGTCCTCAAAGGCTGTTTGCCTACTTTTAATATCTATTGATTAGTACTAATTTTGTTAGTACTAATTAGATCTTCTGAATAAAGTGATACTCCAGTGAACACACAAATGATAAACAAGTGAAATAGCTTTGTTGCTGATATGGTGAAAGTTGTAGTGGTCTGGATAGAACATCAAACCAGCTGCAATATTCCTGTAAGTCAAACTTTAATTTGTACATAGCAAGACCTTGTTGCTGTTTCTGGTTTAGTCATTAAGTCATGTCTGACTCTTAGTGACCCCATAGAGCGCAGCATGCCAGGCTTCTCTGTCTTTCAGTATCTCCCAGAGTTTGCTCAAATTCATGTCCATTGAGTCAGTGATGCCATCCAACCATCTCATTCTCTGTCACCCCTTTCTCCTCCTGCCCTCAATCTTTCCAAGGAAAGATTTTCTCAGGGTCTTTTCCAATGAAAAGGTGACCAAAGTATTGGAGCTTCACGTGGCCAAAGCATTGGAGCTTCAGCTTCAGTATCAGTCCTTTCAGTGAATATTCAGGATTGATTTCCTTTAGGATTGACTAGTTGGATTACCTTGCAGTCCAAGGGACTCTAACAAGTCTTCTCCTGCACCACAATTTGAAAGCATCAGTTCTTCAGTGCTCAGCCTTCTTCATGATCCAACTTTCACATCCATACATGACTACCAGAAAAGCCATAGCTTTGACTCTATGGACCTTTGTTGGTAGATTGATGTCTCTGCCTTTTAATATGCTTTTAGGTTTGTCACAGCTTTCCTTCTGAGGAGCAAGACCTTAACTCTCTTCAGTTATATAAAGGTTGAGAATGGTGAGGGTGCTGTAGCTAGGCCTCTTGCAGCAAACAGTTAGCAAAGTTTTGGATTCAAAGGCAGCTGCAGAAAAAAGTTTGAAGCTAGCAGAGGTTGGTTCATGAGATTTAAGGGAAGAAGCTGTCACCATAACATAAAAGTGCAAGATGAAGCAGCAAGTGCTGATGTAAAAGCTGCAGCAAATTATTCAGAAGACCTAGCTAACAAAGTTTATCTATTTATTTATTTGGCTGAGCTGGGTCTTAGTGATTCATGTGGGATCTAGTTCCCTGACCAGGGATTGAACCCAGGCCTCCTGCATTAGTAGTGTGGAGTCTTAGCCACTGGACCACCAGGGTAGTTCATAATACATTCTTATTTGATCTGTAGAGGCAGAAAAATGTTAGGTAGGTTGACTGAAAAAAATGTCTAACTTGAGTGGTAAAAACAGTCATGGCCCCTCAAGCAATTTCCTCACTTGACAGTTTATAAACTCAGAACTCTTTGAATGAGGGGAGAGGCAGGATCTTCTTGAAGATGGATCTTGATATATTGCCAAAACATACATCATTGATCTTTCTCCCAGCCCTCCCCCAAAAGACCTACAGGGTAAATGTACACTGAAGAAAAGGAAATAGTGAGAGCTTTGGAGGACTTCTAGACACTAATTTTGAAATGACACTAATTCCAGGAAATCCCCCCACAATATCACTGTGGTTTATCTGTTGCATGGACTATGTAGTCCATGTGATCAATGAAGTTTTAGGCCATGTCTTTCTCACAGTGGGACCGGTGGGTCCTCAAAACTGTCTTGTAGTTATTTCCGTGGTCAAGAACGCATAGCGTGATAGATACACTCAGCAACTGGCTGAATCCTCACAGTGGTTGCATGATCTGTGGAGTGAGAGCTATTATGATGGGAAAGGCCAGTTGGAAGCCATTAGATCTGCTGCCCCAGAAGAAGAGTAAGCCAAAAGCAATACTGCATTCTTGAAGGAATTGCAGAGATTAGTGCCACCATCAAGCACTTGAAGGATGCCAGATTTGTGATTTCTACCAAATCTCTATTCAGTTCACTTATTTGGCTTGTACAGAAGGCAAATGGATTTTGAAGAATGGCAGTGGGTTGTCATAAGCTTAACTAGATAACTCCAACTGCAGTTGCTGTACCAGTTGTGGTTTTATTGCTAATTAACACATCCCTGGAACCTGGTGTGCAGCTATTGATCTAGCAAGTGCCTTTTTCTCCATGCCTATCAATAAGGGCCACCAGAAACAGTTTTCTTTCACTTTTAACCTCAAGGGTATATCAACTCTGCAGCCCTATGTCATCGTTTAGTTTATAAGCATCTTGATTACCTTTCTCTTCCACTGTTCTCCTGGCAAAACTCTGTTAGCCTTTGCTCTGTTTCATTTTGGATTCTAAAGCCAAACTAGCCTGTTACTCCGTGTATCTCTTCACTTCCTACTTTTACATTCCAGTATATCTATATACATATATTTGGCCATGAGAAAGATGAAGATTCTGCTGTGTGCAACAATGTGAATTGAACTTGACAGCATTAAGCTAAGTTAATAATGTCAGAGACAGAAAAACAAATACCATGTGATGTCACTTATATATAAGTGGAATATAAAAATGCTAAACTCATAGAAACAGATACTAGAATGGTGGCTGCCATGGGGTGGAGTTGGGGGATAGAAGGGAAGGAGAGCACGAGTTCCTAGTTTTAAGAAGTTCTGGTAATGAAAAGTACATCATAGTGATCATAGTTAATAATACTGTATTATATACTTGAAAGTTGCTAAGAGATTAGATCTTAGAAGTTCTTACCACAGAAAAAGGAATGGTAATTATGTAACATGATATAGGTGTTAGATACTGCTATGGCGGTAATCATTTTGAATACATGCATGCATGCTGAGTTGCTTCAGTCATGTCTGACTCTGTGCAACCCCATGGACAGCAGCCCACCAGGCTCCTCTGTCCAAGGGATTCTCTAGGCAAGAATACTGGAGTGGGTTGCCATTGCCTTCTCTGAATCATTCAGCTACTTGTTAGTAAAACGATTGATGAAATATCTGATGGTAAAGTCACCGTCCCATTCCCAGGGTCTGTCAAAGGCCCACCAACCAGTAATTTTTTCCTCTCTGTCTGCTTCCACCAACTTTCTTTGTCTTCTTTCCAGAGTCCTCAAAAAAATCTCCAACAGAAGCCACCTGAAATCTCTCCACTCCCAGCACCCAATGCTAAGACTACCAACAGAACAAAGAACACATGATTTATGTTCCCTTCCTCTCATCCCTTCCCTTCCCAGCCTATTCCTCGGAATCATTTTGCAATACACAAATCAAAATGTTGTACACCTTAAAGTTATACAATGTTATGTGTCAATTATATCTCAATAAAAGTGAAAGCTATTCTCTTTAACACATATTGATATTGTAATGTGGTGTAAGAATGTCTAGAGAAGTAAATCTATTAAAAAAAANATTGCATTTGGCTTTTCCTGAAAGTAAGATAGAGTACAGTGCCTTCTAGGGTTCTGGATTTTTGCAGTAACATAGTCCTCATTTGGAGTGTGTTACTGTGGCCCATTTACGGAGTGACCCAAGAAGCTGCTAGTTTTGAGTGGAGCCAGAATATGAGGGGACTGTGCCACAGGTCCAGGCTGCTGTGCAAGCTGCTTTGTCACTTGGGCCATGTGACCCAGCAGATGCAGTGGTCCTTGAAGTGTTGGCAGATAGGGATGCTGTTTGGAGCTTTTGGCAGGTCCTTATAGGAGAATCATGGGTTTCCCCAGTGTCAGTGGTAAAGAATCCACCTGTCAATACTGGAGATGCCAGTTTGATCCCTGGGTCAAGAAGATCCCCTGAAGAAGGAAATGGCAATCCACTCTAGCATTCTGGCCTGGGAAATCCCATGAACAGAGGATCCTGAAGTGCTAAAAGTCCAAGGGGTCACAGAACAGTCAGACACAACTTAGCGACTAAACAACAACAAATATAGGAGAATCATAGTGCAGGTCCTTAGGATCTTGGACCAACTCCCTGTCATCCTCTGTAGATAACTGGCCTTCTTTTGAGAAACAGCTCTTGGTCTGTTATTGAGCCTTGGCAGAGACTGAATGCTTAACCATGGGCCACCAAGTTATTATGGTGACTTGAGCTACCCATGATGAACTGGGTATAAAATTAGGTGTATACAGCAGCACTCCATCATCAAATCTCACTGGTATGTATCTGATCATGCCCAAGTAGGCCCTGAAGGCCTGTGTGTTACATGAAGAAGCATCCCAAATGCCCTTGATCCCCCCTCCTGCTACACTTTCTTTGGGATTGGAATGAAAACTGACCTTTTCCAGTCTTGTGGCCACTGCTGAGTTTTCCAAATTTGCTGAAAGATTAAGTTCAACACTTTCGCAGCATCATCTTTTAGGATTTGAAATAACTCAGCTGGAATTCCATCACCTCCACTAGTTTTGTTTTTAGCAGTGTTTCCTAAGGCCCAGTTGACTTCACATTCCAGGATGTCTAGTTCTAGGTGAGTGATCACACCATTGAGGTTATTCAGCTCATTAAGACCTTTTTTTGTACAGTTCTTCTGTGTATTTTTGCCACCTCTTCTTAATGTTTCTGCTTCTGTTGGCCCATATCGTTTCTGTCTTTTATTGTGCCCATCTTCACATGAAATGTTCCCTTGGTGTCCCTAATTTTCTTGAAGTGATCTCTATAGATTCCCATTCTATTGTTTTCCACTATTTCTTTGTACTGTTCACTTAAGAAGCTTTTCTTATCTCTCCTTGCTGTTCTTTGGAACTCCGTGTTCAGATGGGTATATCTTTCCTTTCCTCATTTGTCTTTCATGTCTCTTCTTTACTCAGCTATTTGTAAGGCCTCCTCAGACAACCGTTTTGCCTTTTTGCATTTCTTTCTCTTGGGGATGGTCTTGATCAATGCCTCCTGTACAGTGTTATGAACTTCTGTCCACAGTTCTTCAGGGACTCTGTCTGTCAGATCTAGTCCCTTGAATCTAGTCACTTCCACTGTATAATCATAAAGAATTTGATTAAGGTCATACCTGAATGGCCTAGTGGTTTTCCCTACTTTCTTCAAGTTAAGTCTGAATTTTGCAATAAGGAGTTCATGATCTGAGCCACAGTCACCTCCCAGTCTTGTTTTTGCTGACTGCATAGAGCTTCTCCATCTTTGGCTGCAAAGAACATAATCAGTCTGATTTTGGTATTGACCATCTGTTGATGTCCACGTGTAGAGTCATCTCTTGTGTTGTTGGAAGTGGTGTTAGCTATGACCAGGGTGTTCTCCTGGCAAAACTCTGTTAGCCTTTGCTCTGTTTCATTTTGGATTCTAAAGCCAAACTAGCCTGTTACTCCATGTATCTCTTCAGTTCCTACTTTTACATTCCAGTATATCTATATACATATATTTGGCCATGAGAAAGATGAAGATTTTGCTGTGTGCAACAATGTGAATTGAACTTGACAGCATTAAGCTAAGTTAATAATGTCAGAGAGAGAAAAACAAATACCATGTGATGTCGCTTATATGTGGAATATAAAAATGCTAAACTCATAGAAACAGATACTAGAATGGTGGCTGCCATGGGGTGGAGTTGGGGGATAGAAGGGAAGGAGAGTACGAGCTCCTAGTTTTAAGAAGTTCTGGTAATGAAAAGTACATCATAGTGATCATAGTTAATAATACTGTATTATATACTTGAAAGTTGCTAAGAGATTAGATCTTAGAAGTTCTTACCACAGAAAAAGGAATGGTAATTATGTAACATGATATAGGTGTTAGATACTGCTATGTGCGGTAATCATTTTGAATACATGCATGCATGCTGAGTTGCTTCAGTCATGTCTGACTCTGTGCGACCCCATGGACAGCAGCCCACCAGGCTCCTCTGTCCAAGGGATTCTCTAGGCAAGAATACTGGAGTGGGTTGCCATTGCCTTCTCTGAATCATTCAGCTACTTGTTAGTAAAACGATTGATGAAATATCTGATGGTAAAGTCACCGTCCCATTCCCAGGGTCTGTCAAAGGCCCACCAACCAGTAATTTTTTCCTCTCTGTCTGCTTCCACCAACTTTCTTTGTCTTCTTTCCAGAGTCCTCAAAAAAATCTCCAACAGAAGCCACCTGAAATCTCTCCACTCCCAGCACCCAATGCTAAGACTACCAACAGAACAAAGAACACATGATTTATGTTCCCTTCCTCTCATCCCTTCCCTTCCCAGCCTATTCCTCGGAATCATTTTGCAATACACAAATCAAAATGTTGTACACCTTAAAGTTATACAATGTTATGTGTCAATTATATCTCAATAAAAGTGAAAGCTATTCTCTTTAACACATATTGATATTGTAATGTGGTGTAAGAATGTCTAGAGAAGTAAATCTATTAAAAAAAAATTCCAACTTTGCTTTTACCTTCTTGAATTTTCATTTCCTAATTTATTTTCCCAACTCAACAAATCTGGAAATTTGATATCAGTTTATCCAGATTCTTGGGTGGGAGAAATCAACTTAACTGGCCCAGTGCTCATTAGTTTAGTTTTCATTTGAAAATCAATTTAATAATTCACAACATAAAATGACTTTTTTCCAATATGGAACCATACTTTAGAAACCAAAGTAGCTTAGTGAGTATGTGAATCAGAGGATGCCAGGGAAGGCCCTCCTTAGGAAGAATGCTCCTTTCTTCTCCAAGGGCAGAGATGCACTACTTCCAGTTCCTCTCCACATTCTTCTTTTCAACATGCCGATTGTTTCATTGTGTGTGGGTGTGAAGTCGCTTCAGTCCTGTCCTATTCCTTGCAGCCCCCATGGACTATAGCCCGCCAGGCTGCTCTGTCCATGGGATTCTCAGGCAAGGATACTGGAGTGGATTTCCATGCCTGCTTCTGGGATCTTCTGACCCAGGGATTGAATCCCAGTCTCCTGTGGCTCCTGAAGTGCAGGTGGATGCTTTATCCCTGAGCCACTGGGGAGGCCCCAACGGATTTGTTAAGTTCAATCAAATTACTAAGAGAAATATTTATAAACTACAAAACATTATAAAAATATTAGGCATTAAATTTAGAAATACCTTTAATATGAGAGTGTTTCCTAGGTGGCACTAGTGGTAAGGAATCTACCTGCCAATGCAGGAGATGCAAGAGACATGGGTTAGATCCCTGGGTCAGGAAGATCCCATGGAGTAGGAAACGGAAATCGGCTCCAATATTCTTCCCTGGAAAATTGCATGGACAGAGGAGCCTGGTAGTCTACAGTCCATGGGGTTGCAAAGAATCAGACACAACTGAGCACACACTTGCTATATTTCTCTTAACAGGTAGGAAGTTTGACTTTCATCTGTGAATATCTTTGTATTTTTAATAGGTAAGAGTTATGAAATTTTAGTTCCAGTTTTGTTTTGGCTTTCAGGAAATTCTGAGTTAGATTTTCTGTTTGATTGTGGAAGCTGCCCTTACACTGAATTTTCAAAACAATGATCACTTCTATGTTGTTCAGTTCAGTTGCTCAGTGGTGTCCGACTCTTTGCAACCCCATGAGTCGCAGCACGCCAGGCCTCCCTGTCCATCACCAACTCCCGGAGTTCACTCAGACTCACATCCATCGAGTCAGTGATGCCATCCAGCCATCTCATCCTCTGTTACACCTTCTCCTCCTGCCCCTAATCCCTCCAGCATCAGAGTCTTTTCCAATGAGTCAACTTTTCGCATAAGGTGGCCAAAGTACTGGAGTTTCAGCTTTAGCATCATTCCTTCCAAAGAAATCCCAGGGCTGATCTCCTTCAGAATGGACTGGTTGGATCTCCTTGCAGTCCAAGGGACTCTCAAGAGTCTTCTCCAACACCACAGTTCAAAAGCATCAATTCTTCAGTGCTCAGCCTTCTTCACAGTCCAACTCTCACATCCATACATGACCACTGGAAAAACCATAGCCTTGACTAGACGGACCTTAGTTGGCAAAGTAATGTCTCTGCTATTCAATATGCTGTCTAGGTTGGTCATAACTTTTCTTCCAAGGAGTAAGCATCTTTTAATTTTATGGCTGCAATCACCATCTGCAGTGATTTTGGAGCCCAAAAAAGTAAAGTCTGACACTGTTTCCACTGTTTCCCCATCTATTTCCATGGGACCGGATGCCATGATCTTCGTTTTCTGAATGTTGAGCTTTAAGCCAACTTTTTCGCTCTCCTCTTTCACTTTCTCAAGAGGCTTTTTAGTTCCTCTTCACTTTCTGCCATAAGGGTGGTGTCATCTGCATATCTGAGGTTATTGATATTTCTCCCAGCAATCTTGATTCCAGCTTGTGTTTCTTCCAGTCCAGTATTTCTCATGATGTACTCTGCATAGAAGTTAAATAAGCAGGGTGACAATATACAGCCGTGATGCACTCCTTTACCTATTTGGAACCAGTCTGTTGTTCCATGTCCAGTTCTAACTGTTGCTTCCTGATCTGCATATAGGTTTCTCAAGAGGCAGGACAGGTGGTCTGGTATTCCCATCTCCTTCAGAATTTTCCACAGTTTATTGTGATCCACACAGTCAAAGGTTTTGGCATAGTCAATAAAGCAGAAGTAGATGTTTTTCTGGAACTCTCTTGCTTTTTCCATGATCCAGTGGATGTTGGCAATGTGATCTCTGGTTTCTCTGCCTTTTCTAAAACCAGCTTGAACATCAGGAAGTTCACGGTTCATGTATTGCTGAAGCCTGGCTTGGAGAATTTTGAGTATTAATTTACTAGAATGTGAGATGAGTACAACTGTGTGGTAGTTTGAGCATTCCTTGGCATTGCCTTTCTTTGAGATTGGAATAAAAACTGACCTTTTCCAGTCCTGTGGCCATTGCTGAGTTTTCCAAATTTGCTGGCATATTGAGTGCAGCACTTTCACAGCATCATCTTTCAGGATTTGAAATAGCTCTACTGGAATTCCATCACCTCCACTAGCTTTGTTCCTAGTGATGCTTTCTAAGGCCCACTTGACTTCACATTGCAGGATGTCTGGTTCTAGATGAGTGATCACACCATCGTGATTATCTTGGTCATGAAGATCTTTTTTGTACAGTTCTTCTGTGTATTCTTGCCATCTCTTCTTAGTATCTTCTGCTTCTGTTAGGTCCAGACCATTTCTGTCCTTTATTGAGCCCATCTTTGCATGAAATGTTCCCTTGGTATCTCTAATTTTCTTGAAGAGATCTCTAGTCTTTCCCATTCTGTTGTTTTCCTCTATTTCTTTGCNATAATATGAGCCAAATGCCTGGAAACAATAAAACAGCAATTTTCTGAGAGATTTACCTGCAGAAAAAGCCAGGAACATAAAGGCCATTTTCAGTTTCCTGCCTTAAGCCTCTTCTCTGTTTGGGAGGACTGGATCCTGTCAGGTTAATTGAGGGTGCCATTAAATGTAATCTCAGCAGCAGCAACTGTGATGGCTCCAAGGGAAAGACACTGGAGCAGAAATCAGAGAACTGGGCTGTGGTCTGACTAGAGTGGAGGCTTCATAGCATGAGCAACAGAAACAAAAGCTGCAGGGGTTTTGAAATGTTAAATCTTTTCTCTTGAAAGTTGGAAGGGTCATCCTGTCATGATTTGACAAGCAATGTTTCTGGCTTCAGGTTTCCCAGGTGGCGCTAGTGGTAAAGAACCTGCCTCCCAGTGCAGGAACATAAGAGACACAAGTTTGATCCCTGCATCGGGAAGATCCCCTGGAAAAGGGCATGACAACCACTCCAATATTCTTGCCTGGAACATCCCATGGACAGGGGAGCTTGGTAGGCTACAGTCCATAGGGTCGCAAAAAGTCATATATGTCTGAAGTGACTTAGCACACATGCACACACGGTTCTGGTTCCAGTAGCAAACACAAACCAAGAGAAGGGTCCTCTCAAGTTAAGTTCATCACAGCTGGGCCAGACTTTTTGAAATTCATATTGGACATCCTCCACACCACTGGATTTTCAAAGCTGGATCTCTTTATGTCACAAAACAAGAAGGAACATTCATCCTGGACTCAGTGCCATTAAGGGAGATTAAGGTTAAGGAGGTCTGGACTAAAGTGATGTGAGGGCTATCAGAAGGATCTTGACTAGGAGGACATGGAATTTGCCTCTCTTCATGAGAACATCAAGAATACTCTTATAAATGGAACAATTCTCAAAAAGCACCAGCTGAACACTAGTGGAAGACCTCAGACACCTAAAAGGATAAGAAAAATCCTCACCTGACCAGTTAGAATGAAAAAAAAAAAGAGGAAACAGAAGGAGACCAGCACCGCTGCTGGGGAACTGAAGGTGAGGAGAGCCTCCCACACTCAGAAAAGCCCATTCATGGTGAGGAAGTCAGCTGGGGCAGAAAGGAATATTTGGGGGATCAGAGGAAAATGAAGCAATCTGTCTGTAGAAGGCAGGACAAAGTAAGAGCTGCACACATAGTCTATGCCACTGCCCTGTGCACCACATCTTGAGTTATGTGTCTCCTGATGCAGAAGGGAGCTGGGTGCTGGGAAGTGGGGTTTGGAGTGTGGACCCAGGGAGGGGACAGCTGCTGGCTGTGAAGAGAAAGCCTGAGGGACAGGAGTAAGAAAATCCACAACAGGAAAGTTTTCAGAAGAAACCTGGAGCACTATAGATCAAGGCACCATTGTTGAGTAGTGTGCAAAGCATGGGTTCACCATTGCAATTCCCTTCTCCACCTGCCGGCCCCTTGCCTCCATGGGTACTAGGAGGGCACCCCATTTGAGGAGACTCACCCACCCTTCAAGCCAAGGCCTCCTCAACCCATGCAAGCTCCAGAGTCCTGAGCACTGCCACCATGAGAGCTGCCTCTGGAATCTGCCCTGGGCACCCCAGCCTGAGACAGGAAGCTGCCAGTGCTGGTGGGGGCCGAGTGCTCCTAATGCAGTTAGGAGAGTGGATCTGGGGAGAGGACTGCTCTTGGCTATACAGGAACAACCTGAGGGGATGGGAGTGAGGGTCTCCATGGCCAGGAATGCTCTTAGAGGAAGCATGGTCTACCTAGGAAGGCACCACTGTTGAATGTGCAAGGGGCCATTACAGCCCCTTGCCTATTGGACAGTCCCTGCCTCTGTGGGTATTTGGAGGGACTCCCACCAGCGTGAGCATGTCCTGGTCTATCTTCCTGTCAGTTTCTGCCACCTCAGGTCTTTGTGCACACCCTAGTTGTGGCTGCCTTATTCCTCCCCAGCCTGTGTGAATAAGTTCCCCAATCAGCCTGAGAGCCCCAATCAGCCACTGCTTTTGTCCCCTCTCACCTGGGTGGGGAACAGACACCTAGATGTGGCCCACACCTAGAGGTGGGGCCCAAACCAAAGCTGAGTCTCAGGGGCTGTGTGACTAAGGAAGAGGAAAAGAAATCTCTTTCTGCAGCCACACAAGCTGTTTTGTAAATCCTGGATCTGTGGAGTATCTGAATGGACAGTCAGTACTCCCACAACTGAGACCAGTCTAATTTTGGCAGCTGTGGACTTTGGGGGCAAGTACACAACAGGAGATGGACAAGGTGAGAATCTGAGCTGCCCCACAGTGCCCTTGGTGGGTCCAGAGACCTACCTAGAAATATTGGAGGGCCTCCTAGGGAAGTGGAGCTTGGTAGTGGCTCACTGGGGGGACAAGGACACTGACAGCAGAGACTTCAGGAAAATATCATTATTACTATTCTTTATTCTGTTGTAGTTTTATATTTTTTTTACCTAGTTTTTTCTTTTAAAAATAATTTAACTTAAAAATTTTTTTCTGTTTACTTTTTTGTTGTTTTGTCTTCATTTTGTATTGTACTGTTTTTATTGTTCTTGCATGTTTATTTAACGTTTGGGTATTTTTAGTTTGTGTTATGTTTTTGTTCTGTTTTTTTTTGTGTGTGTGCTTTTTAGTTTAGTTTTGGGGTTCTTTTGCATGTAATGTTGTCCTCTTGTATCTTTTCTTTGTTTGGTTGGTTTCCTTTTATCATTTTGTCTTGGGGTTTTTTATCTGTTTGTTGTCTCCTCTTCTTGTCTCGTTTTTACTGGTTGTATGACATGGCTTGCAGAGTCTTGATTTCCTGGAGTTGGGCCTGAACCTCTGGGGTAAGAACACCAAGTCCAAGATTCTAGATGACAGAGAATTCCCAGCTCCAAGGAATAATAATTGGTGTGAGCTTGTCTGGAGATCTCCATCTCAAATCAAGACCTGGCTTAACCAAACTGCTTCTAGGCTCCAGTGCTCAACACCCCATACCAAACAACAAGAGAGACAAGAAACACAGCCCCACCTAATAGCAGATAGGCTGCTTAAAGTCATACTAAGCTCAGACACCCCAAAGCTTACCACCTAATGCAGCCTTGCTCATCAGAGAACCAAGACTCAATTCCATCCACCAGAGCACAGGCACCAGTCCTTCCCATCAGGAAACCTACATAAGGCCTTGGACCAACCTCACCTACCAGGGGGCAGACACTAGAAGAAAGAGGAACTAGGATCCTGCCACCTGCAGAAAGGAGATCACAAACACAGTAAGACAGACAAAATGAGAAAACAGAGAAATATGTTACAGGTTAAAGGAGCAAGGTAAAAATCCAAAAGATCAAATAAATGAAGAGGAAATAGATAAGTTACCTGAAAAAGAATTCAGAATGGTAGTAAAGATGATCCAAGATCTCAGAATGGAAGCATGGATTGAAAAGATACAGGAAATGTTTAACAAGGACCTAGAAGAACTAAAAAACAAACACTAATAAACAATACAATAACTGAAATGAAAAATATATTTGAAAGAACAATAGAATAACTGAGGGAGAAGAATGGATAAGTGAGTTGGAATATAGAATAGTGGAAATAACCTGCTGCAGAGAAGAATAAAGAAAAAGAATGAAAAGAAATGAGAACAGTCTCAGAGACCTCTGGGACAACATTTGTTGTTGTTCGGTCATTAAGTGGTGTTTAACTCTTTTAGATGTCACGAAAGCAGCACGCCAGGTTTCCTTGTCCGCCACAATTTCTGGGAGTTTACTCAAACTCACGTCCATTGAGTCAGTGATAGTCATCCTCTGTCTCCCCCTTCTCCTGGCCCTCAAGCTTTCCCCACATCAGGGTCTTTTCCAATGAGTCAGCTGTTCACATCAGATGGCCAGCTTTAGCATCAGACGTTCCAATGAAAACCGACCTTTTCCAGTCCTAATCATGATGGACGCAAGACCAAAGCTCTCACCTTCTTGTAAATTAAGATATTAAATATCCTCAATGAAAATGCATGCAAAATTTAACTTGATTTGGAAAAATTTAGGAATGCAATGATTCTTGCCCCATGTACTGAGGAGAGAGCTTACACATATTCATGAGGATTCAGAGGTTTTATTTTCCACTTAGTCCACAGTGTACACTGTTGTTCTCAACTAATGAGCAGTGGTCTCTGCACGAGCTCAGCAAAGTGAACATTAATAAGGGAACTAATGGAGCAAGGTCAGCACAAAGCTAAAAGTATGAGTCCAAATGCAAATTTATTCAGAAAAATTAGGGTATGCTTATCAGCTGATAGATGTAATGCATACTAGCAAACAGCAGAGACTTTGAGATCTACTTCTTACAAATGCTGGAATGAAAAGTAGTTTGAGTCTTGATTGGTTCTAACTTTACCTCAGAAAACTCATAATCAGCTGTAGGCCAGAGATCAGGATGCAATTCCCAGGTCTACCCAGGAATGCTCTTAGTCTTCAGTCCTGGATCTGGGTCACAATTCTGCCCTTGGCCTGGCTATTGGCCCCAAAGCAGCAGTGTTGGACATCATCAACTTCTTATGCAGAGCAGTAAGGGGAAGTGTACATAGAGCCATTTTTCCAGCCAGAGCTAGAAGGCATAGAACAGGCTGGACAGGTAGCAGCAAAGTGGACTTCAGAGGCTATGGCTTGGTGTCAGGAACTGTGGCCAGCTGTGCCATGGTGCACGAACACCTGCTGGCTGTCATGACGTCTTTCCAAACTCTGATCATCCTGGCTGGGCCTCCCACCTTCTGTCTAACCTTCCTGGCATCACCTCCAGGCTTCCACTGGTAGTGGTGCTTTCCCAACTGATTTTGTTCCCATTAAATGAGTTTCATATGCTGATTTTCTGTGTTATAGATGAGCAAGCATTTCTCTAAGTTGCATCTCATTTTATCAACATCACTAATTTCTCTGCTTTCTTACATCCAATCAATCATTTCACTTCAACTGTGCATTTTATTAATGAGCCATTGATTCCTTCTTCCAGATGATTAGTGAAGATATCAGCTTCTGACTGGACCTGGTACCAGTTCCCTGGGGCTCAGTTCTGGCTTCCCTGAGAGCTCCCTGAGGAGACATTATGCATTCCCCTTCTAGCTCCTTCATATCCCAAACTACTTTAACAAGCTTCTTAACCCACTTTCAAGCACTTTTTGAGATGTTTACATAAATGCTTACCCAGGAAGCTCCTGTTTGTGGGATGAATGAATAAATGGTTGCAGGATACACAACACACGTATCCATGAAATTCCAGCTTCACTAAGCATACAGAGTAGGCTCATCTATTCACTCACTTTTGTCTAAAGAGCAGAAGAAGGATTTGACTATATTCCTTTGACTGTGATTGCCTCAGCTGTTTCTGTTCTTCCAGCACTTACACACATATGCTGATGTGCCTATTATACTTGACAGAAGCTTCTGATTTCAGTATACCTCCCTGGCTGGCTCCCAGGGTATTTCCTGAATAATCACAGGTTATTGGCTGGCAGTGAAACTTATTCAGGTGGCTAATGGGTAACTTTGGGCAAGCCAAAGTTTTCATGGCTAGAAGAACTAGAATTATTTGCTGGGCTTTATTTGTCTGCTTTCATCTATACTCAGTATAAATATGGCTTCAAACTTGTGGCTTAAATAAAAGGAAATAACATATTAGATGAAGTTGATTTTCTTTTCTTTGTATTTACAGGTTGTTAGGTCCAGAAGATATGCAAGTCCCAGGTAAGCCTCATTACCAACTCTTTCATCTTTGACCACTAGAAATACCCTGTATCCTTCTATTAAAATACATTGAAAAACTTGATATAATGAAAGCTGAATATAAAACTGTAATTGTGCTATCATTTTAACATCTAAAAATATACATTTGGATACAGCTGAAAGAAAAAAGAAAGCACAAACTTGATTTTCTGAGGTTGCATAACTCTGGGTAAATTATTCTTTACTTTAGAATAATTTCCTTATTATAAAAAGAGTTATTTATGCAGTATACTTTTACATATTCCAGATTAGGATATGTTCTTCCAAAACTGTTAAAATTATGGATGTTTAAAAATCTAATTTTGGCTAAAGAATTTTCCCCAAATCTTTCAGTTTGGAGACCAAAGTGAATATGGACCTCACATTAGTTAAGAATTGTGGCGTTTCCTGAGCTGAAGCATTAAACATCTCCTGGGCAACAGGTTTTCCAATGCTATAGCTTTGCCACTTGATGCTAAGTACCATGTTATCAACAGACCATTGCAGAATGTTAAACATCTTGTCCATGATGACCTTTTGTGCATGTTCCAGTTACAAAGATGCTCATATAAAGTAAATTATTAAATTATACTAAATAGCATAGCATAGTATTCATATAGTTATATGCCAATATATTTTGGTATAGTATATTCTTGTATATTATATCTCAGTGTGGTGTATTACACTATAGTATAATAAAGTATACTATAGCACATATTTATATTTTATATTATACTTTATTACATATTATTANGGATTTTCCAGGCAGGAGTACTGGAGTGGGGTGCCATTGCCTTATAGCACAATTGGGCTTCCCTTATAGCTCAGTCGGTAAAGAATTTGCCTGCAGTGCAAACCTGGGTTCAGTTCCTGGGTTGAGAAGATCCCCTGAAGAAGGAAATGGCAACCCACAACAGTATTCTTGCCTGGAGAATCCTACGGACAGAGGAGCCTGGCAGGTCACAGTGCATGGAGTTGCAAGAGTTGGACACGACTTAGCAACTGAACAATGACGACTATAGCACAGGGTGGTACAGTACAATATAGAGTGGTCTGGTGTAGAGTGTAATCGTCTAGAATAGTATGGTAGAGTACAATACAGTACAGAGCTGCATAGTATCTATATAGCCTAATAGAACAATGACTTTAGAATCATTGACTTTAGACCTAATTTCAAATTGTGATCCTTCCACATACTAAATGTACAGTCTTAAGCATTTTATTTAGTGTCTCTGAGCCCCAGTTTCTGCATCTGAGGAATGAGGATTAAAAATACTTACCATGCATTGTGAGGATGAAGTTGTTTTGAGAACTGTGAAGGTAATATATGTAAAGAGGAAGCACTAACAATTCATAAGCCCTCAATCACCACTCTCATTTTATGTATCTCACTGACGGTGAGATGAGTGATGAAAGTGCTTGCTTTAAGGAAAGTGCCTTGCTAAAAGCATTCTAAAAGGACTCGCTAGGACATTTTAGACTCAGGAGTGATTGGGTAGTTGCATATTTACTTCTTAACTCTAGCATCTTAAGTGAACCTCCCAATCACTTACTATATTTTGCAGAGATAGGAGGTGACCCTGGAATAATATGGAGCAATTGAATCGTGGCACTGGTGATGACAACAGGAGAGAAAGGCTTTTAGAAATATTCATAGATGACAAACAGCTGCAGTGCTGTCTTGGGAAAAGCAGTGCCAACTCCATAAACAAGTGCATATATTTTATTTTGCACTTGTCTCTTTCAAAACATCCAGAAGTAAATAATCCAGATGTGCTCAAAGATTTGCTCTCCAAAATAGTGCAAGTAGATAATGTGGAGAACCAAAATCAAAGTGAAAAGTCCAGTGGAAAACACTGTGGAAATCAATCAAATGTTTAAGACATTAAAGTGAACAAAAATAAATTTGAGTCAAATTTCTTTCTGACTTGACTGCTAATAACAGCCTTGCCTCTGACTGGCTTTGATATGTTTCAGATTTAGACGTGCTGGGCCAAGCTATTTGTACCCTTATGCCCAAGAATGTCCATGCCTGCACCAGAAAGAAAATCACCCTTAAGAGAACACTCAGGGCTCAAGAACACACAGACAATGACAGTGAGACCCTTTGCTGCAGTGCTGCAAGTCTTGTACCTGGACAAACCTTTCTGAGCCACAAAATACAAAGATACTATATGAGACTAAAAATAACTGCATGAATGCTCAGTTGGGGAAAATTATGGACAAAAGATACAAAGACACAAAAAAGACCTTATTAGGAACTTCCCTAGTAACTCAGATGGTAATTAATCTGCCTGCAATACAGCAGACCTGGGTTCCATTCCTGGGTCGGGAATATCCCCTGGAGAAGAGAATGGCAACCCACTCCAGTGTTGTTACCTGGAAAATTCCACAGCCTTTTGGCTGTTCAGAAGAGTGTGTTAGTCGCTCAGCCATGTCCGACTCTTTTCGACCCCATGGACTGTAGCCCGCTAGGCTCCTCTGTCCATGGAATTTTCCAGGTAACAATACTGGAATGGGTTGCCATGCCCTCTTCCAGGGGATCTTCCTAACCCAGGGATCCAACCCAGGGATCATCAAAGTGCTTAAATTTTGAGAGTCTGAGTGACCAGCTTAAGTATATACCAGCAAATATAGAATTTCTGATGGAAATCTCTTGATCAGATTATTTAACAATAAAAACATTTTAAGAATCCAAGACCTTGGGAAAAAATACCTGTTTTGATTCAAGTTATGATGACTATCACTCACATGAAGACAGTGAAGTACATCTTACAATTTAGGAAAATGGAATATTTTAGAGGTTTTTCCCACTTATGTTGGATGTTTTTCCGGCCACTGAATTTCAACTAAGCATCAACTGCACTCTTCTTTCTCTGCAGATCAAGTGTTCCAGTGTTAGGAAAAAAAGGAAGAGGTTAGTGAGATTCACATAGTTTTAGATTTCCTAAGCAAACCAGATATTTTTAAGAGCACACTGAAGGGTTTGTGCCTCATCTGGTGACCCGAGTCATGACCTTCTGGTGTCAAATTAAAACATTTTCCTCCGTATCCTACTGAGGACTCAGCATTCTGCACCACTGTCACCAGGGGGAGGAGAGGGATAGAGGAAAGGATGTAGCCCATTAAGCCCAGGTATCCACTCCCACAACTTGTAATATAAATATCAGGTTTTCCAGAAATATAGCCTTTTTTCTCTAGATGAAAAATTGGAAGAAATGTTTCTCTTTATTTACTTCTATTTCAATTTAATTCTTATGTATTAGAGGCTAAATGAAACAATAGGCAAAAATTCTTCATCTTACATTCTAAATTTAGAAAGTATTCTCCCTTGTTATTATAATCAATCCACTGTTACATGAAAGCTATGCATAGGCTGAGGACTTGAATCTTGTTTTCCTTCACTTTTGTGTCTCCAGAACCTGCCCTTCAGCCCGTGTTTAATAAATATTTGCTAGAAACACAAACAGACATATCTTTCTGCTCAAAACCCACTGCTGTGGATTGTATTGTTGTTGTTGTTGAGTTGTTCAGTCGTGTCTGACTTTTTTGCAACCCCAAGGACTGTAGCCCACTAGGCTACTCTGTACATGGCATTTCTCAGGGAAGAACACTGGAATGAGTTGCCATTTTCTTTCCCGGGGGATCTTCCTGACCCAAGGATTGAACCCGCATCTCCTGTATTTGCAGGCAGATTCTTTACCGCTGAGCCACCAGTGAAACCTCACATCCCCTTCAAAACCTATATGTTGAAGCCCTTATTTTCCAATGTGATTGTATTTGGAGATAAGACTTTTAGGAGGTAATTAAATTTAAATTGGGTCACAACAATGAAATCCTAATCCAATAGGACTAATGGCTTCTTTTGAAGAAGGAGAGAGTTCTCTGCCCCAGTGTACTGGGCTACAGCCATATAGGACCTCAGTGAGAAGGTGGCTGTCTGTAAGCCCTGAAGAGACCCCTCACCAGAATCAGACCACACTGGTACCTTGATTTTGAATTTCCAGCCCCCAGAATTGTGAGAAAAGTTTCTGTTGTTTAAACCACTCAGTCTAGGGTGTTTCATTATGACAAGCCAGGCAGACTAAAATAGTCACCAAAAGTAATGACTGAAATTTTTGTCTCAGAGGAAAACTACCTTTTGAATCATGTACATATATGCATATATACAAGTGGTGCTAGTGAAGAGAACCCATCTGCCAATGCAGGAGACAATCCCTGGGTTGGGAAGATCCCCTGGAGGAGGGCATGGCAACCCACTCTAGTATTCTTACCTAGAGAATCCCTATGGATAGAGGAGCCTGGTAAGCTGCAGTCCATAGAGTTGTAAAGAGTTGAACACGACTGAAGCGATTTATCGTGCAGCACACATGCACATGTATACACTTACATCCACCCCATTTTTATATATACAAATGTGGATTAAGAAACCTAGATTCCTTAAATAGATCAAATGTGCCTCTATAATGAAATGATGGCAAATACCACAGACACCTGATGAGAGTAGAACAAGTAAAACCAGTAAATTTTTGGTCAGCAAACTTGAAGTACAATTAGAACCAAACAGCTGAGTGGACAGTAAATCAGCAGAGTGACTCATCTGCCTCCTACCGAGATTATATTTTTCTTTTGGTCCTCCAGTTTGCACAGGGAACCTCTGGAGCTGGCTTAGAATGGAGCACTTGATGGGGGCACGTTCCTATCGGCATATCACAGTTTCAGCAAAGCCCAACTTCCGTGTAACATATCTTTTCTAATCTCTCTCAGTGATGGATTTCAATGGAAACTTTACTTATATAAATAGACAGACATCACGTCTCAGTATTATCACATTGAGCTAAGGACAATTTCCCTCTTGTAATACTTTTCTCATTGGAACTAAAATGCTCTTATGATATTTAACTGATGGTTGCATCTGGACTTGAGGTGGTAGGAGACAGGAAGACAGTGCTGTTTGGAAAGCTGCATACTTGCCCAGCATTCGCGGTGCTGTGACCCATATCCCTCTTGCCAAGCACATTGGAATGGACATGCTGGAACATCTGTGGTTGTGTGATGTCAAAGAAGCATTTGCTGCAGGCTTTGGCTTGACAAGCTTTGAAATATTTCCTGGCTTTTCAGAGATATTACTGTATTTTCCATCCTTCAGGATGTGCCAAAAGGGAAAGAAAACATGGAAAGTTGCCTCTGCTTACAGGATTCTAATTACCATACATTTCTGTGTTCTACATGTGCAAGTCAGGACCTGTGCTCAGTCAGGAGAGCAATTACCAGTAAGCCGTCACATTGCTGAATGATCATATGGGGTGTCTAGGCATTCAGACCACAGAGCCCAGGTAGCACAGGTGGTGGCTAAGAACGAGACCTCACAGTAAGGTTGGCTTAGTTGTGATAATTCATTTGTATTACTAAAAAGATACAATTCAGGAAAAAACAGCAAACTGAAACACGCACATACACATACACACATATGCACACATGTGAAACTTTCTACAGTAATTAAACATTTAAAAGAAAAGTGGTACAGATGAACCTATATCCAAGGCAGGAATAGAGATGCAGACACAGAGAACCAACACGTGGACACAGAGGGGAAAGGCGAGAGCAGGATGACTTGAGAGAGTAGCATTGACATATATGCTTTGTTGTTGTTCAGTCACTAAATTTTGTCTGACTCTTCTGTGACCCCATGGACTGTAACCTTTTAGGCTCCTCTGTCCCTGGGATTTCCCAGGCAAGTATACTGGAGTGAGTTGCCATTTCCTTTTCCAGGGTATCTTCCTGACCCATGATTGAACCCATTTCTCCTGCATTGCAGGCAGATTCTTTACCACTGAGCCACCTGGGAAGCCCTTATATACACTATCACGTGTAAGATAGATAGCTAATGGGAACCTGCTATAAAGCACAGGAAGCTCAGCTCCGTGCTCTTTGATGACCTAGATGGGTGGGATAGGGTATGGGAGGGAGGTCCAAGAGGGAAGGGATCAGTTCAGTTCGGTTCAGTCGCTCAGTCGTGTCTGACTCTCTGTGACCCTATGAATCACAATACCCCAGGCCTCCCTGTCCATCACCAACTCCCGGAGTTTACTCAAACTCAGGTCCATCAAGTCGGTGATGCCATCCAGCCATCTCATCCTCTGTCGTCCCCTTCTCCTCCTGCCCCCAGTCCCCTTCTCCTCCTGCCCCCAATCCCTCCTAGCATCAGGGTCTTTTCTAATGAGTCAACTCTCTGCATGAGGTGGCCAAAGTATTGGAGTTTCAGCTTTAGCATCAGTCCTTCCAATGAACACCCAGGACTGATCTCCTTTAGGATGGACTGGTTGGATCTCCTTGCAGTCCAAGGGTTAGGGTTAGTATACATATAGCTAATTCACTTCATTGTACAGCAAAACTAACACAACATTGTAAAGCAAAAATATTCCAATAAAAATAAATGAAAAAATAAAAGATACAAGTTAGTATTTCCTCTGTATTTCTTTTAAAAAATTTATGGTATTTGCTTTGTTCATGTAGATACAAACTGAGTTCATTTATCA
>SJYQ01001485.1:401500-414202 GCA_006410935.1 Redunca redunca
TTGTGAATATAATTTTCAACTTTTTATTGTATAAATTTATAGATGATAAAATTACCTGTTTAAGTTCATTAAGGTTTGACAAAAGTATACCCCCATGTAAATTCCACTCCAGTGCAGATATAGAATATTTGCATCACCCTCAAGTCTTCCCTCATATTGTTTACATTCTACTCTACTCTATTTGCCCCATGTAACTATTAATCAGCTTTCTGTCACTGTAGATTAATTTTGTCTCATCCAGAAATTCCAACAGAGTATCATATTATCTGTGTCTATCTTCTTGTACTCTGCATAGTATTTTTAAGATTCATCCAAACTGTTAGTGGCTGGTTCCATTTTGTTGCTGAAAACAATCTCTGTCTTTAACTATGAAAATCTCCTTTCCCATCTAACATTGATGCATTTACTCATTTATTTTATGAAAAACACAACATTATTTCATAATTATTTTTTAGCCTATTAACCTTATTTTCATCTTTCCCTTATCAATACTATTTTATAGCTGAAAGATGGAAATGTAGAATAAGTTAGGCCTTGTTAAATGTTCTTAAAGGTCCACTGAGGCTTCCAGAGTTAGATCAATGGGATGCCATGGCCATTGAGCTTGGCTTTGATGATTTTCTAGAGATGTGATCACTCCAGTATTCCTAAACTGGAGTACTTTGAGGTGGCTTTTGTTTTGCTCCAATTGCTTTATAGAATTGCTATCATATTAACATGTTTGGCACCAAGCATGCCAACTGCTATAATAAAAGTAAAGGTCTGTGTAGCTCAGCACTCTATACCTTACCTCCTTTAATCTTTGTAATAGCCCTGCATAGAGCTCATAGAGCACTCAGTGTCTCTCAGGTCTCATGGAGCTTAAGTCTAAAGGAGAAAGCTGACTTTAATGAGAGTATGATCCTTGTTATGCTAAGATTGGAAGCTATAAGAACAAATGCCAGGGGGGCCTAATCTAATTGAAGGGATAGCTAAGACCTTGCTGAAGAAATGAACTTTCAGCCTGAACTTGGAGGAGAAGAAGGGTTAGCCAAACCAGAAAGGAGGCTAAGAGTATTTCAAGGACAGCATGTGTGCAGGGATGGGGCTGAGAAAGGTCCAGATGGCAGGTAGATGAAATTGAAAGAATTTGTATGTTTGGAATCCAGAGTTGGAGGCAGAGTGGGGGTGGGGTGGGGGGCAGCTGAGCCATGCTCTACCTGTGCTGGGATTGGAGCCACTGTGGAAGTGGTTTTGGGATAGTAAGACTGGATTGTGAATGTTGCTCACTACAGAATGGTAGTAATGTTCTATAGTCACCTATGTATGATGACTCAGAGAAGTGAATTCCAGTGGATAGGCAAGAGGGTTCAGAGGAGAAAAAAATCCAGTGGTTTCTCAGGTGAATATCAGAATAACATGATGTCAAGTTATTACAACATTCACTTTATAAATTATGTAATTATTGAAATCAGTTAATATTATTTCCTCTTAGGAAAATAATTCTTGATGTTTGAAGTGGTTTTTCTGAGGTAGGATTCAGAGCGCATACGTAGAGTGAGGGCTGGTTTCCATCATTGTTCTGTTTTTAGGTAAAAAAGTTTACAATGTTGTTAATATAATACTTATCACTGATAATATTTTATTTTTAAAAGTCAACAGTTACCACATAGACCATTTCTGTGTGCAAAAATCCAAGAAATGTATTAAAAAAACAGTCAATGATAAATATCTGTATATTTTAAGGGCAGCATTTACATTGAAAGTTTCATCTCTGTTTTGCATTTATAATAAGTGAATAAATCTAGTATTGCACATTCTCAAGGCAATTATGGGGAGACCAAGATAAGTTTGGTCATCAATCATATTGGGAAACTAGACACAGGAGGAAAGAAATTGAAATGAAAGTCACTGAACCAGAATAACACATATTAGACAATGTATTGATTGCCTGGTCCAATATGAGATTCAAGTTAATGTTTGTGATTCTGAACTTTATCCTGACTTAGAACAGAGAGGAATGAAAAAGAAAACATTACCAATTTCTTCTTGGAATGAAAAGGTTAAGGCTTAGGGGAATATGTTTTATATGTTACAATTATCCTAAAATTAAAATGAAGTTAACATTCACATTGGTATTGCCCTAATTATGGGGGGTTAAAGTATAGGTGATGGAGAAGGAAATGGCAACCCACTCCAGTGTTCTTGCCTGGAGAATCCCAGGGACGGGGGAGCCTCATGGGCTGCTGTCTATGGGGTTGCACAGAGTCGGACACGACTGAAGCGACTTAGCAGCAGCAGCAGCAAAGTATAGGTGAAGTCTGAGATTTGGGTCTTTGACTTGATTTCAACAAAATGTTTATCCCAAGGTTTACCACATATCCCAAGAATATGTGTTAATATAAAAGTAAAATGTTGGATGTCATGACTTGACACTGGTGGAAAAAATAAACAGTAGAGAAATGGATTAAAGATGTTCATCACTAGTGAGCTGTCAATTTGATATAAAACTTTTCTTTTTTTTGCTAAAATGGATTTCCAAGTTACAAATTTGGGTTGTTAGAAACATCATAATTGTAGAAAAGCTGAAAAACACTGGGGTCATGTTGTTAGGACTACAGTTCCGTTGAAATTCCAGATATTTAAGGTGCTAAAGGACTAATCCCAAAGATTTTATTTCCCTTTTGCTTTCATTGTTTGATGTTTCCTAAGGCCCTCATTAACCTTTTCCTTTCCCCCTTTCCTTGGCATAGTTTCTCGAGGAGTGTTTCCTGGTCTCTTTTACCTACCTCAAGCTGCACAGGTACCACCCTGGGGGTCCCATCAACCCAGCCTGGTAGCACCATAGCACCTGGGCCAGTCTCTTCTTCCTTTGTTAGTGTGTTCTATGCCCAAGGGTAGAACATTTCTGCGAACAGTTTTCATGGTGTCAGTTCTGGGTGGAGAATCTACAGAGGTTCCTTTTGTTTTTACTACATGAATTTAAATCCTTTGACCTGCCTTTGAAACCACCGCTGCATTCTTTCTTCTTTTCACCAACAGTCAGCTCTTATTTTCTAACATGCTGCTAAGTTGCTTCAGTTGTCTCCAACTCTGTGCGACCCCATAGACAGCAGCCCACCAGGCTCCCCTGTCCCTGGGATTCTCCAGACAAGAATACTGGAGTGGGTTTGCAGTGTCCTTCTCCAATGCATGAAAGTGAAAAGTGAAAGGGAAGTCGTTCAGTCGTGCCTGACTCTTAGCGACCCCACGCAGTCTACCAGGCTCCTCCATCCATGGGATTTTCCAGGCAAGAGTACTGGAGTGGGTTGCCATTGCTTTCTTTCTAACATGAATGAACTATAAGTTTCATGGATTCATTCAGCAAATATAATTGAGGAAAAGGCAACATCAGATCATTCAGGATGGGGGTGGGTGTGCCAAGACAAGCTGGCCGTGGTCAGCTGGGGCCTGTGCAGGGGTCCTCGTAGGAGATGGTGACAGCATGAGGCAGGCTCTTGGCAAGGGAGAAGGCATGAAATGAACTGCTTTGCAACTGACTTAGGGGGTTTATATCCCCCAGACTTATCAGAAGCTGTCGTTTTCCTTTCAAATTCCACTTTAATGGCCATTTCTTCCAATTGTGTGAACCACCACTTTAGCTGTGTGATCTCGGAAATTAAAAAAAAAATTTTTTTTCTGTTTCAAAAAGGAATATAATGATAATGCCCCAAGTAGTTGTTTAAAGTGGAAATGGTTCAACACTTGTAAAGATTTTAGCAGAATGGCTGGCACATAGTAAGAAATCAATGGAAGTTAGCTACTAGTACTGCTTTTATGTGGAGAAGGAAATGGCAACCCACTCCAGTACTCTTGCCTGGAAAACTCCATGGATGGAGGAGCCTGGTAGGATATAGTCCATGGGGTCACAAAGAGTCAGACACGACTGAGCGACTTCACTTTCTTTCTTTCTACAGTTCCTTTTGGAGAAGGAAATGGCAACTCACTCCAGTGTTCTTGCCTGGAGAATCCCATGGATGGAGGGGCCTGGTGGGCCCCAGTCTAAGGGGTTGCAGAGTCCGACATGACTAAGCAACTAACACACACACATACACACTGCTTTTATGTCTTTCTTGATTAAGCTATAGCATTTGGTTCATCTTCAAAGGAAACATCCATTTAATCTTAGATTGTGGATACCTTAGAAACTGTCCCATCATAGTCTCACACATTTAGAAATGCACAAGGGTGGATCGGGGAGTGACAGCTCCTTACGGCTAGTTCCATGACCAGCGCCTGAGTCTCCCAGCTCCAAAATCAGTGTTTTTTTGCTCTGGACCGTAGACCTTTTTCTGTAGATCAGTATGTGTCTAATCTCAGGTATAATTAAGCCTCTTGAGGTGTGGCCTCTGTTCTGCCGACTGGTCCATTGCCCTGCCAGAAGCTTTGCTCAAAATGCCTGTTGTAATACAGAAATAAAATCTTTCACTTTATATTACAAATTAGATTAAACAGATGTATGGGCTAAATCATTTTCAGTTCCTATTCACCACATAAGAGGAGAAATTCAAACAACCTAAATGAGTAAGATTTTATTCAATAATCATTTTACCAGGAGTACTTTCTCAATTATTGGACCTAATACTCTGTAATGAGCTAATAGTTGAACTACTCTCTGGGAGGAAGTGAGCATTTCCAGGGCTGTTGCAATATGGTAAGGATACCTGAGTTTTCTCAGGTGAGCTCCTACAAATTTGCTTTTCCAGTTCACTGGGCTTGGCAGGACAGTCCTGTTCATGGTCTCCTTAGTCCTCACAACCCCTTATGAAATCTGGGACTGTGGTTAAAAAACACACATGCCAGCTTTTCATTGTATAAGACAGGAAGCCTATGCAGTTTCTCATATAGAGTTTGACTGTTCAAGTTTCTTCTCTAAGTTAGTGGTTCTTTGTTTTTTTTTTGATCACATTAAATGAAGCATCCCTTATAAGAGGACTAATTGGGGTCAGTAGAATGTTTATTCTCCCAAATGCAAAAGACAGGGATTTAAATCTGCTGGCTCATCTGCTTAGGATTCTGTCACACTAAGGGGATAATTTTGAGATTTTTCACAGGGAAATAGATTTATTCAGTCATCATCTTGGGAAACTTGTAGTCTTTAGCTCAAAGTATAAAGTTTTTATATTATTTGTAGTTCTTTTTCTTTCTCCCTTGATTCCATATTTTTAATATCTTTTTCATTCTCAGTATCTAAGATTTTATTTCTTTCATCACATCTCTTTTTAACAATAAAAAACTTTCTAAATTATCCCCCAAACAATAATAACTATAGCATAGAAAGACTGTCAATTTGTTTTTTATAATATTTAACTGTAAGAATTCTGATTTTCATAGGATGATAGAATTTTGGAATTGGAAGTGACCTGAGAGAATTTGACAGACATTTGAATATTCTTGTCTAGTGCTTGCCCTAACCCTCTGTGCCTGGAAGAAGGTTGCATTGTGACCCTCAAATATGTTCCTGAACCTGTAAATGTTACTTTATCTGGAAAAAGGGGTACTACAGATGTGATTATGAATCTTGTGATGGGAAATAATTCTGGAGTATCTGGGTGAGGTATAAATGTAGTCACATGTATTCTTATCAGACAAGCAGTGGGAGATTTGACATAGAAGAAGAGAAGGTAGAGAGAAGAAGAGAAAGCAGTGTGACCACAGGGGCAGAGACTGGAGTGATGTGGCCACAATCTAAGGAATGCCAGCAGTCATCAGAAGTTAGAGGAGGTTCTTCTCTATAGTTTCCAGAGGGGGGGGTTGCCCTGCCAGCACTTTGATTTCAGATCAGTGATCATGATTTTATACTTCTAGAAATGTGAGGGAATAAATTTCTGTCATTTCTAAGTCACTAAGTTTGTGGTAATTTGTGCTAGTAGCTATGGGAAATGAATATACTCCTTTCCTAAAACTTTGGTTATCTTTTTTGTTGCTGGTTTAAAGGAATTTGATATAGATTCTGGACATGAGCTCTGTGTAGGATATGTAAATCACAAATATCTTCTTTCATTTAGAGCCTTGCCTTTTCACTCTCTGAGTGATGTGTTTTCATAATTAGCTGTTCTTATTTTTAATGAAATCCACTTTCTCAAACTTTTCATTTATTGTTGGTGTTACTGGTCTTGCTTGAAAAAAAATCCTTTTATTACTCTCAACATTTAGATTTAAAATCCATCTAGAACTGATTTCAGTGTTGAAGCAGAGAAAGAGTCAGATTTGTGTTTTTCCCATATTTCATTTGTCCAGTGTTTTATTTGGACATTTCTTAGTGTACTGCACTTGTATCTGTCATAAATCAAGTGACCATATGAATCAGATTTACTTGTCTGGGTAGCAGATGCCAAGATGGAATTAGAAGCATGAGGGATTTATTGGAGGTAAAAGATAAAGGTAAAAAGATAAATGGGAGAAAGGAATAGCAATAGAAGGAAGTCTTCATACCTGTGAAGATCTGACATTTATGAAAGGAAGGAAGAAAGGAAGAGTGCAGAAGAGCCTTAGAGAGTGGTCCTGGCCAATTCAATGGAGAGCTTCAGAGCATAGATGACTTAGAACTCAAATTCACTGGGTTGACATAGCAAGACCTAGAACTCCACTATGGTCAATCACTGGCTGAAGCTGCCCATGGAGAATGTGTCCTCTGTCCCAGTGCTGCGGAGCCCCTTAGGCACTGTAGCTAGTGTAGACCTGGGGCAGTTTGCTTGAAGGAAGATCTGAGCAATACACTTACAAACCTTCCATATTCCACTGCTTGCACTATACGGATTCACTTTTTTTTTTATTTTTAATTGAGGTATATTTGCTTTACAATGTTATGTTAGTTTCTGCTGTTCAGCAAAGTGATTCAGCTATATATATATATATAGCTATATATATATATATATAGCTATATATATATAGCTATATATATATTCTCCCCCCAACCTCCCTCCAGTCTCCCTATCCCACCCCTCTAGATCATCAGAGAGCATCAAGCTGAGCTCCCTGTGCCACACAGCAGCTTCTAACTAGCTATCTATTTTACACATGGTAGGCTGCTGTTTATGGGGTCACACAGAGTCAGACACGACTGAAGCAACTTAGCAGCAGCAGCAGCAGCAGCAGTGTGTGTGTATATATATGTATATACATATTATCATATATATATATGTGTATATATATATCTCAATCCCAATCTTCCAATTCATTCCACCTCCGATTCCCCCGGACCGTGTTTACATATCTATTCTCTATGTCTGCATCTCTATTCCTGCCCTGCAAGTAGGTTCATCTGTATTACTCAGCCATAAAAAAGAATGAAATTGGGTCATTTTTAGAGACATGAATGGACCTAGAGTCTTTCATACAGATTCACTTCTCATGCATTTTCAGACTCCATGGTTCCTGGTTGGCCTGTCTTCCTGAGCGGATACTCAGAAAACGATGGTTAGTGGGGTGAACGACAGACCTCAGTTTTGGAGTTGTTCTTTCAGTGCTGTGGTTGGTACTCATTGTCTTTACTCCTCCATTATCTCGCCTAAATTCTTCTCACCCTCAGCTCTCATTTCTGCAGGTCTTGGTGATTTACCTGTGTGATATTGTGATTAATAATAGAAAATATATATTTGGTCTTTGTCCCTGTTCCTGGCTCAGGGCTCTGAAAACCCTTGTATTTCCTAAGAGATAAGATGGGAGGGTGAAAAAAGTATTTTTTGTTATTCATAACAAGCATCTTTCAACCACACAAGTTTATGTTAATAAGATGACTTTCAGAAAAGGACTAAAGATAAAGGACAGGTTGCAAAGAACCAATCACATGATTAGAGGGTTCGAACTTTCAGCTCCACCCTCCCAAACACCAGGGAAGGGAGAAGGCTTGGAGGCTGAATTAGTCCTCAATGGTCATGCATTTAATCAACCGTTTATACTTAATAAAGCTCCACAAAAAACCCTGACTGAAGGAAATTGAAGAGCTTCCAGGTTGGTGAATACATGAGGGGCTGAGTGGGTGATGCACTTGGAGAGGGTATATAAACTGCACCCCTTTTCCCATACCTTGCCCTATGCATCTCTTCCATTTAGCTCTTACTGAGTTGAATTATTTTAATACTGTAATGGTAATCTATTAAATAAAATGTTTTCCTAAATTCTGTGAGCCATCTTAGCATATTATGGAACATGAGGTGAGGGTCATGGGAAACTGAATTATAGCACATTCCTCAGAAGCACAGGTGACAACATGGGCTTGCAGTTGGCATCTGAAATGGAGGCAGTCTTATGAGACAGCTTTAGCCTATGGAAGTTGACACTGTCTCTAGCAAAATAAGGACTTCCCTTGTAGCTCAGTGGGTAAAGAATCTGCCTGCAATCCAGGAGACCTGGGTTTGATCCCTGGGTCAGGAAGGTCCCCTGGAGAAGGAAATGTCAACCCACTCCAGTATTCTTGCCTGGACAATCCCATAGACAGAGAAGCCTGGCAGGCTACAGTCTATGGGTTCACAAGAGTCAGACACAACTTAGTGACTTTTCACCAGGAGAATAGTGTCAGGATTGAGTTATAGGAGAAGGCAATGACACCCCACTCCAGTACTCTTGCCTGGAGAATCCGTGGACAGAGGAGCCTGGTAGGCTGCAGTCCATGGGGTTGTTAAGAGTCAGACACGACTGAGCAACTTCACTTTCACTTTTTAATTCCATGCATTGGAGAAGGAAATGGCAACCCACTCCAGTATTCTTGCCTGGAGAATCCCAGGGACGGGGAAGCCTGGTGGGCTACCGTCTATGGGGTTGCACAGAGTCGGACACAACTGAAGCTACTTAGCAGCAGTTGATGTCAGAGAATTGCTTGGTATGGGAAGAACTCCTCTTCATTTGGTGGCCAGAAGTGTATGGTATAGAAGTGGAAGAAAGCAGAGTGTGGGAAAGGGGAGGCTTTCTTTCACAACCTGACAATGTGACTCCTATTCTCATATCAGAGGGCTTTGAGCCCTTGGTAATCATCTCCTTCTCAGGCCAGGATTGCTGTGCATGTCCCTTTACAGTAACATTTGGGCAAGGAAATACCAAGAGGTACCCAAGTGTATCATCAGAGTTTCACACATGTTCCCTTCTACTTCATGTAGGAGCAACTTTATCTCATCCTGCTGACCAGGGTCAATTACCCCTGGTATGATGCTGGCTCCTTTATCATGTGACAATGTCTGGACACAAGGAGTCCAAAGTGCCAGGGAACAGCCTTAGGTTGATGGGTTCCTTGCTTTGTCCTCTGAAGGATAAGCCCCATTTGAGGATAAAACATCTAAGCATGGAGAACCTAGAGGTCGAGGACAGAGAACACAATATTCCCCCATAGCATAGAGAGTCAAGATAAGTGGGACCATTCCTGCTTCCAATCTTTGTTTCCTGAATCCATGTGTCCTTCCTATTAGGACATGGCATCATATGGAGGACTCTGGAAGATAGCACTTTATATACACCTATATAAAGTGTATAGGTGTTGTATACACATCGGAGCTGGTACTTCAGCTGCACTTATAGCAGGATAATACAATGGCTGCTTCTGGATGTTTGTGATATAACCAAAGTACCCTATGAAATGGATCTGTGCCCACACTTCATTCACCGAAGTGGGAGCCCTGGCTGGATACTATGTTATATGGAAACAGGCAGTCTGTAAGCTCCTGGATAATGATTCTGGCTGAGGTTCTGTGGGCAGCAAAGGCAAACACACACCTAGAGAAGCTATCTGTTCTTATAGGAAGAAATTACTGGCCCTTCCAAAATAAGAAAATACCTCATGATGTAAACTTGCTACCAAGGAGCCAGATGGTGTCCTAGAGGAACAGTGCCACATTGGATCTTCGTTCCTATCAGTTGTATATTCAGAGGTGACAATAGCTGGATCAGCTCTCATTAGTAAGTGCCCAAGCTGTTGGGCTCATTTGTAGCCATTCTTGAGTGGCACTGTGATGCTTGTACCTGTCTACCAAGCAGATTTAGAATGAGCAAGCTCTAGTTTTTTTTCTGGCAGATGGTCAAAAGGAGCCCCCACATGTGGCTATGTGTATGAGAAGGAGGTGAAGAACTAGTACAAAGTTAGTGGATAATACTGAAGCCTAGGCTTCCTCTAGCCAGTTTAACCACTAGCTCTCAAAAAAGGTATATATATAAGACTTCCATAGTAGAATACTGGATGGCTTATAAACAACAGAGATTTATTAATGTTTTTCATGGCTCTGAAGGCTGGGAAATCCAAGCAAGTTTCCAGCAGATTAAGTGTTTGGTGAGGCTCTGTTCTTGGTTCACAGATTGTCTTCTTTCTAAGTCCTCATATTAATATGACGAAGAGGGCAAAGGAGCTTCTAGGATGTCTTTTGTAAGAATGGTGATTTAATTCATGAGGATTCCATCCTTATGGCCTTATCACTTCCCAAAGTCTCCACGTACTCAAATCGGGGATTAAGTTTCAACAGATGAATTTTGGGGGGGATATAAGCATTCAGTGTATAGCAATATACATCAATAGATTTATTATAAATTGTATTAATACAAAAGATGTATATATCCAATTTACAATCAATGATTTTATAAACAATCCAGTGAACCAGTGAAGTTGCTCAGTCATGTGCAACTCTTTGTGATCCCATAGACTGTAGCCTACCAGGCTCCTCCATCCATGGAATTTTCCAGGCAAGAGTGCTGGAGTGGGTTGCCATTTCCTGCTCCAGGGGATCTTCCCGACCCAGGGATTGAACCCAGGTCACCCGCATTGCAGGCAGACACTTTACCATCTGAGCCACTAAGGAAGCCCTATTCTAAATTCCATATAGTCAAATTATTCTTATGGAATGTTTTTATTGATTTTTGTAAAATTCTTGCCTCCATAGCCAACTTTGTTGCAATTGACAAGTTAATATAGTTGTGACATGAATGTTGATTGATATTTTTATAATGAGTAAGACAAAAATGAAGCCACAAAAATGTGTGTTAGAACTTGACTTCTTTGCTAATGATGTGACTGCCTTATTGGCTGAAAGGTATAATTGTTTTCTGATACTAAGATAATATTTTCTCAATTTTTTGTGCTATTCACTATGTGATAGCTATACAAATGATACACTTTAATATATGTAATTAAGATTTTTCCAGTCTTACGTTTAGATCTTTAATCCATTTTGAGTTTATTTTTGTGTGTGATGTTAGAAAGTGATCTAGTTTCATTCTTTTACAAGTGGTTGACCAGTCTTCCCAGCACCACTTGTTAAAAAGATTGTCTTTACTCCATTGTATATTCTTACCTCCTTTGTCAAAGATAAGGTGTCCATATGTGTGTGGATTTATCTCTGGGCTTTCTATTTTGTTCCATTGATCTATATTTCTGTCTTTGTGCCAGTACCATACTGGCTTGATGACTGTGGCTTTGTAGTAGAGCCTGAAGTCAGGCAAGTTGATTCCTCCAGTTCCATTATTCTTTCTCAAGATTGCTTTGGCTATTCGAAGTTTTTTGTATTTCCATACAAATCTTGAAATTATTTGTTCTAGTTATGAACATAAGACCAGAAACTATAAAACTCCTAGAGGAGAACATAGGCAAAACACTTTCCAACATAAATCACAGCAGGATCCTCTATGATCCACCCCCCCAGAATTCTGGAAATAAAAGCAAAAATAAACAAATGGGATCTAATTAAAATTAAAAGCTTCTGCAAAACAAAGGAAAATATAAGCAAGGTGGAAAGACAGCCTTCTGAATGGGAGGAAATAATAGCAAATGAAGCAACTGATAAACAACTAATCTCAAAAATATACAAGTAACTTATGCAGCTCAATTCCAGAAAAATAAATAACCCAATCAAAAAATGGGTCAAAGAACTAAACGGACATTTCTCCAAAGAAGACATACGGATGGCTAACAAACACATAAAAAGATGCTCAACATCACTCATTATTAGAGAAATGCAAATCAAGACCACAGTGAGGTACCACTTCACACCAGTCAGAATGGCTGCTATCCAAAAGTCTGCAAGCAATAAATGCTGGAAAGGGTGTGGAGAAAAGGGAACCCTCTTACACTGTTGGTGGGAATGCAAACTAGTACAGCCACTATGGAGAATATGGAGAACAGTGTGGAGATTCCTTAAAAAACTGGAAATAGAACTGCCTTATGACCCAGCAATCCCACTGCTGGGCATATACACCGAGGAAACCAGAATTGAAAGAGACACCTGTACCCCAGTGTTCATCGCAGCACTGTTTATAGTAGCCAGGACATGGAAACAACCTAGATGTCCATCAGCAGATGAATGGATAAGAAAGCTGTGGTACATATACACAATGGAGTATTACTCAGCCATTAAAAAGAATATATTTGAATCAGTTCTAAGGAGATGGATGGAACTGGAGCCGATTATACAGAGTGAAGTAAGCCAGAAAGAAAAACACCAATACAGTATACTAACACATATATATGGAATTTATAAAGATGGTAATGATTACCCTGTATGTGATACAGCAAAAGAGACACAGATGTGTAGAGCGGCCTTTTGGACTCTGAGGGAGAGGGAGAGGGTGGGATGATTTGGAAGAATGGTTTGAAACATGTATACTATCATGTAAGAAACAAATCGTCAGTCTATGTCCGATGAAGGATACAGGATGCTTGGGGCTGGTGCACGGGGATAACCCAGAGAGATGTTATGGGGAGGGAGGTGG
>SJYQ01001485.1:418180-462385 GCA_006410935.1 Redunca redunca
GGTGTGTATGCCCAGCAGTGGGATTGCTGGGTCATAAGGCAGTTCTATTTCCAGTTTTTTAAGGAATCTCCACACTGTTCTCCATAGTGGCTGTACTAGTTTGTATTCCCACCAACAGTGTAAGAGGTTTCCCTTTTCTCCACACCCTCTCCAGCATTTATTGTTTGTAGACTTTTGGATAGCAGCCATTCTGACTGGTGTGAAATGGTACCTCATTGTGGTTTTGATTTGCATTTCTCTGATAATGAGTGATGTTGAGAATCTCTTTATATGTTTGTCAGCCATCTGTATGTCTTCTTTGGAGAAATGTCTGTCTAGTTCTTTGGCCCACTTTTTGATTGGGTCGTTTATTTTTCTGGAACTGAGCTGCAGGAGTTGCTTGTATATTTTTGAGATTAATTCTTTGTCCGTTGCTTCATTTGCTATTATTTTCTCCCATTCTGAAGGCTGTCTTTTCACCTTGCTTATAGTTTCCTTTGTTGTGCAGAAGCTTTTAATTTTAATTAGATTCTATTTGTTTATTTTTGCTTTTATTTCCAACATTCTGGGAGGTGGTTCATAGAGGATCCTGTGTGGTTTATGTCGGAGAGTGTTTTGCTTATGTTTCTCTCGGAGTTTTCTATTTTCTGGTCTTAAATTTAGATCTTTAATCCATTTTGAGTTTATTTTTGTGTATGGTGTTAGAAACTGATCTGGTTTCATTCTTTTACAAGTGGTTGACCAGTTTTCCCCCTGTGTTGTCATGATGATAGCTGCTTCCACGTGAACTTAACTTTTCTCATACCTTGAGCTAACCAATGCATTTTTCTTATGGAAATGTTTTTCTTAATCTATGTGAATGAACTAGGCATTTACCCTGGACTCTGTCTTTCTTCAAGTCAGTTCCTCCTAAGACTCAGAACCGATAATGGGTCAACAAACCAGTATGTTTTATTCATACAGTTGTTCTCCTAATCTATGTTAATAAGACTATGTATTTACTTGGAAACTTGCCTTTTTTCAAGATTCATGTCAATGGTTTTATGGCCTGGGATGACTCATCTTGTGTCAATGTTATCTCAAAATGTATGCTGTGGGTGAAGGGCCTGGTGCCACTCTCTGAGTTTTGAGACATTTCCTTTCTCTAATTAGCAGCCTATTAGTAAGTATATAACTTCCTGTTAAAAACTAGCACTCTTTCTGCCCCCTTCTGATGTCTATGTCAGAAGCCTTCCCTAACTCTTTTACACTTTAATGAAACTTTATTACACAAAATCTCTGAGCGATCAAGCCTCATCACTGGCCCCGGATTGAAAGCCTCTCCTCCAGAGGTCAAGAATCTTGGTGTCTTTCACAGCTCAGCAACAACCTTTTAGTAATGAATATGACTCCTTCACCAGTCATAGCCCTTTAGAAGAAAGGAAAGCCTTTGCTAAAGCTATCAACCCAGTTATCACTTTCAGAGAAAATACTTGACATTTTTTCTGATCTAACTTGTATTGTTTGCCTACTTCCTTTCTTGAGGCTTTTCTTCTGGGACTTGCCACCTTCTCCATGGTGTTAGTGATCTTCCTTGTCCTTTGTTTCCATACCCTTCCTTTGATGTAGTTGTTCTCTGAATGCTACTGTGGCAGTAGTGACACTGACGACCCCTGAACTTGTTCTGGGTGTGGGCTCCTCTTAACCAGTTCCCCTTCTTTTTTGCACATGCTCCCTCCTTCCCCTTTCCTTTAAAGCCATGAGAGGATGTCATGCATTAAATTTGAATCCTAGATTTTGCTTTCCCTTTCAAATATACTATGTGTTCACACTGGTGCCTCGGATTCAGATCCTCTGGCATTTCAGAGATGAGGTGATGATAATTTGCTGATTTGTTCCTGGTGCTAGAGGGAATGCAGAAGAACAACCAGAATGATGAAGGACCAGAGGGACTTGCCTTAGAGGAAAAAGAAGAAGAACCAGATGTTGTTATATGTATTGGTTGAATGATCTAAGAAGACTGTAGAAACCACTTATAAGCATTTGAGTGCTGAGATGATGACAAGAGATGGGGAAGAAGACCAGAGGAAGGCAGCAGAATGTACCATGTGTTTGTATTAGGCTGTGAAAACTCAGAGAAAGTGCTATAGAGCCCCATCATTTGAGACACCAGAAACAGATGACAAAAGTATTATTCAATTTTTTCTAGCTGGAATTTTACCTTAAATGGGAGCAAGTGTGTAATGGGTTACCACTCTAGGTTCTTCACCACCACACCAGGTGACCACTCTGAGGACAGTTAACTTTGAAATCCTGACAGCCTCAAAGAATGGAACAGCCAGGGGAAGTGGTTTACATTCCTCTTGTATCAAAGGTTAATTCATCTTTCTTTGTAAAAAGAGGCTAATGAATGGTTTCACACCCCCACCCCCTGTCTGTGTGTGAAATATGTATAAGCATGGAGTGAAACCAACTTTGAATGGAAAACTCTGGATTTGTCACTTATTTTAACAGTAAAAGACTGAGAGAGTTTTCATTCTGATAACTGGTTTCTGCAATTGAAACAGGGAGAATCTTTCAAGAGAATATGTATTGCTGCTCCAAAAAAGAGCTTGAGATTACCTGCCTGTAAAAGTCTGAGAGACTGGACTTCAAGAAAACATATTGTACATGCCCTTCCAGGTTAGAATCCTTCAAATCACTCAAACTTCAGGTTAGAATTCTTCTACTCTCAAGTCTGTATTATTTGACAGTTTTAATTATCACTTCTACACATCTTTCACACTATAATGTAATAATTAATGTGGTAAGGTTTTGAAGTGGTTTTTATATTATTAATAATATGAGATTACGTTCTTTACATTTTTAATGTTAAAAATGTCAGAAATTAAAAAAAATATCAATTTACAAGCATTTAATGAACACTGATCTTGGTGTTGGCTATAAATATTGAGCATGATAGATGAAATTCTTTCCCACAGGGCNATGATAGATGAAGTTCTTGCCCACAGGGCTTTAATAATCTATTAGGCTGAACTACATGGAATTACTAATATTTAAAAGATTTTTGAATTTCAGAAATGGCAATTTCATATGATTTGACTAAATAGTAAGGAGAGGCAAATCACAAACAAATATATAAATGAATAAATAAGTACAAAAGAGGTGGGAAGTGGTGTGCCAGAAACCAAGCTATTTTCTTTCACCTCAAACCCTCTCTACTCTCCGTTCTCTACTCAGCTTTTTGTTACTGGGATGGCACTCTGCATGGAACCATGGCACTATGGTTCTTTGTATCAGGTGACCAAAGTATTGGAGCTTCAGCTTCAGCATCAGTCTTTCCAAAGATTATTTGGAACTGATTTCCTTTAGGATTTGATCTCCTTGCAGTCCAAGGGACTCTCAAGAGTCTTCTCCAACACCACAGTTCAAAAGTATCAATTCTTTAGTGCTGAGCTTTCTTTATGGTCCAACTCTCACAACCATACACGACTACTGGAAGAACCATAGCTTTGATTATATGGACCTTTGTGGTAAATCAATGTCTCTGCTTCTTAATGTGCTGTTTAGGTTTGTCGTAGCTTTTCTTCCGTCTTTTAATTTCATGGGTACAGTCACCATCTGCAGTGATTTTGGAGCCCAAGAAAATAAAGTCTGTCACTGTTTCCATTGTTTCTCCGTCTATTTGGCATTAAGTGATGGGACCAGATGCCATGATCTTCGTTTTTGGAATGTTGAGTTTTAAGCCAGCTTTTTCACTGTCCTCTTTCACTTTCATCAGGAGGCTTGCTTTCTGCCATAAGGGTGGTGTCATCTGCATATCTGAGGTTATTGATATTTCCACTGCAAGGAGATCCAACCATTCCATTCTGAAGGAGATCAACCCTGGGATTTCTTTGGAAGGAATGATGCTAAAGCTGAAACTCCAGTACTTTGGCCACCTCATGTGAAGAGTTGACTCATTGGAAAAGACTTTGATGCTGGGAGGGATTGGGGGCAGGAGGAGAAGGGGACGACCCAGGATGAGATGGCTAGATGGCATCATGGACTTGATGGATGTGAGCCTGAGTGAACTCCGGGAGATGGTGATGAATAGGGAGGCCTGGTGTGCTGCGATTCATGGGGTCGCAAAGAGTCGGACACGACTGAGCGACTGAACTGAACTGAATCTTCATTCCAGCTTGTGTCTTATCCAGTCCAGCATTTTGTATCATGCATTCTGCATATAAGTGAAATAAGCTAGGTGACAATATACAGCCTTGATGTACTCCTTTCCCAGTTTGGAACCTGTCCATTGTTCCATGCCCAGTTCTAACTGTTGCTTGTCGACCTGCATACAGATTTCTCAGGAGGCAGGTAAGGTGGTCTGTTATCCCCATCTCTTGAAGAATTTTTCGCAGCTTGTTGTGATCCACACAGTCAATGGCTTTGGCGTAGTCAATGAAGCAGAGACAGCTGTTTTTCTGGAAATCTCTTGCTTTTTCTATGACCTAGTGGATGTTGGTAATTTGATCTCTGCTTCCTCTGCCTTTTCTAAATCCAGCTTAAACATCTGGGAGTTCTCAGTTCATGTACTGTTGAAGCCTTTCTTGGAAAAGTTTGAGCATTATTTTGCTAGTATGTGAGATGAGCGCAATTGTGTGGTAGTTTGAGCATTCTTTGACATTGCCTTTCTTCGGGATTGGAATGAAAACTGACCTTTTCCAGTCCTGTGGCCACTGCTGAGTTTTTCAAAGTTGCCGACAGCACTTTCACAGAAACATCCTCTAGGGTTTGAAATAGCTCAGCTGGAATTCCATCACCTCCACTAACTTTGTTTGTAGTGATGTTTCCTAAGGCCCACTTGACTTTGCATACCAGCATGTCTAGCTCTAGGTGAGTGATCACTCCAACTGTGGCTATCTGGGTGATTAAGATAGTTTTTGTATAGGAGCTGACTGTGGATCATATCATGAACTCCTTATTGCAAAATTCAAGCTTAAATTGAAGAAAGTAGGGAAAAATCATGGATCATTCAGGTATGACCTAAACCAAATCCCTTATGATTATACAGGGAAGTGACAAATAGATTCAAGGGATTACATCTGATAGACTGAATGTCTGAAGAACTATGGACAGAGGTTAGTAAAATTGTACAGGAGGTGGTGATCAAAATCATCCCCAAGGAGAAATGCAAAAAGGCAAACTGGTTGCCTGTGGAGGCTTTACAAATCGCTGAGAAAAGAAGAGAAGTGAAAGGCAAAGGAGAAAAGGAAAGATATATCCATCTGAATGCAGAGTTCCAAAGAATAGCAAGGCGAGATAATAAACCTTCCTAAGTGATCAATGCAGAGAAATAGAGGAAAACAATAGAATGAGAAAGATTAGAGATCTCTTCAGGAAAATTAGAGACACCAAGGGAACATTTCATGCAAATATAGGCACAATGGAGAGAAATGGTACGTACCTAACAGAGGCAGAACATATTAAGAAGACGTGACAGGAACACACAGAAGAACTATACAAAAAATATCGAGGGCCATACACATAGAGAATTAAAATAGGGTGAGATGAGGGATGACTACTTAAAACTGAGTGGTCAGAGAAGTTCTTTGCAGAGGTGACATTTAAACTAAAATCTCAAAGACCGAAAGCTGAGGGAGGATGTTCCAGGCACAGGATGCAGTGAGCTCCACCAAAGTGAGAGCAGGTGGATTGCAGGGGGGGAGAGAAGGCCACAGTCCCTGGCGGGTTAGGGGGAGAGGTAGGTGGCAGCAGACTGAGAGATTCGTCAGCCAAGGTAGGGACTTTTCATTTGACTGTAGAAATTTGGAGAATTTTAAGTAGAAGAAAGACATGATCTACTTTTTTTCCAAGCTCACTCTGGTTTTGTGTTGAGAATGGACTGTAGAATGAGAACCAAAGTAGATGACTGGGTAGGAGGTGTTTGCTACTGTCCAGGTGAGAGGTGGTGGTGGTTTCAATGAGGTGATAGCAATAGAGATGATGAGAGGTAGACCAACTGGGTACATGCTTTGGAGAAATTAAACTTATGAAGAATTAATTCATCATTAAAATGAGGCATTAATATGTGGGGTGAGAGAGGAATTGAGGAAAATTTGTGATGCATATACGTATGTGTGTGCATGTGTGTGTTAGCTCTCCCTTAAACCCCCTCACCCATTCATGCATATGCACACATACACACCTCCCTGCACATCCACACACTCACACACATATAAGCACATGTTCACACACTGGCGGCTTCCATTCAAAATGATGCGGACTCACCAATCATTACTTCTGCAAATCCTACCAGTCTACCTTACTGGATTTTCCTCTAGTTCACGTTTCTTCATCTTGTATGTGATTTTATGAGAGACTTTGGTAAATGACTTTTCAAAACTAGGTGTGCAGATATATCTCTAGAGCATCCCCATTTTAAGGAGGTTGTTTTAAAAAATGAGGTTAATAATAATTATAACTTTATTTTTCTGTGAACCCATATTGACTTCCACTAATCAGAGGTCCTTTTCTAAGTTTTCACAAATCATTTGGTTAGTAATCCACTCCAGAATGTTTTGTTATTTATTGTCAAGCTTGCTTGGCCTTCTATAGTTTAGACTCCACTTGCCACATTTTAGAAAACTAGGAAATTATTTGAATTCCAGGTTTCTGGCCCCTCTTTATTTCTGAATGACTTTTATGTAATAAAGTATTTAACTAATTAATAATTTATGATTTTAAACTATATTAAGTTCTGCACTATCTGAAGAACTATGAGACATTACTTCACAGTGCTATCTCACTATTGCAGTTGCTTCATATTTGGCAATTCCTTTTGATATTCTAAAAATCTAAATGAACACACTTCAAATACCAAGTGCTCTCTCTTAATATACTACAAAAAATGTAAAAAATAAAATCCATGTACATTTGTATATCCATGGAGGAGAGCATGGCAAGCCACTCCAGTATTCTTGCCTGGAGAGTCTCATGGACAGAGGAGCCTGACTGCCTGCAGCCCACTGGGTCACAAAGAGCTGGATATGATTAAGTGACTTAGCATGCACACACATATATTTTTACATAGGATGCATGTGGAAAACCAAAGGTGGTGTGTATCTGTTATTTTATGTCATTTTTTTAAACTCATATGATTTCAGTAATGTATATCTTGCATGCGTGTGTACTGAGTCACTTCAGTCACGTTTAACAATTCGCAACCTATGAACTATAGCCCTTTAGGCTCCTTTGTCCATGGATTCTCCAGGCAAGAATACTGGGGTGGCTTGCCATGCCTTCCTCCAGGGGATCTTCCCAACCCAGTGATTGAACATGCATCTCCTGCATTGGCAGGTGGGTTCTTTACCACTAGCGTCACCTAGGAAGCCCAGTATATATCATATATGTGTATGTACATAAATAAAGGGTGGGAGGATATATATATATATATATATATATATATATATATATATATCTGCTTTATTGAATATGCCAAAGCTTTTGACTGTGTGGATCATAATAAACTGTGGAAGATTCTGAGAAAGATAGGAATACCAGGCCACCTGAACTGCCTCTTGGGAAACCTATATGCAGGTCAGGAAGCAACAGTTAGAACTGGACAAGGAACAACAGACTGGTTCCAAATAGGAAAAAGAGTATGTCAAGGCTATATACTGTCATCCTGCTTATTTAACGTCTTTGCAGAGTACATCATGAGAAATGCTGAACTGGAAGAAGCACAAGCCAGAATCAAGATTGCTGGAAGAAATATCAATAACTTCAGATAAGGGTGGCAGACAACACCACCCTTATGGCAGAAAGTGAAGAGGAACTAAAAAGCTTCTTGAGGAAAGTGAAAGAGGAGCGTGAAAAAGTTGGCTTAAAGCTCAACATTCAGAAAACAAAGATCATGGCATCTGGTCCCATCACCTCATGGGAAATAGATGGGGAAACAGTGGAAACAGTGTCAGACTTTATTTTTGGGGGCTCCAAAATCACTGTAGATGGTGACTGCAGCCATGAAATTAAAAGATGCTTACTCCTTGGAAGAAAAGTTATGACCAAACTAGATAGCATATTCAAAAGCAGAGACACTACTTTGCCAACAAAGGTCCGTCTAGTCAAGGCTCTGGTTTTTCCAGTGGTCATGTATGGATGTGAGAGTTGGGCTGTGAAGAAAGCTGAACGCTGAAGAATTGATGCTTTTGAAGTGTGGTGTTGGAGAAGACTCTTGAGAGTCCCTCGGACTGCAAGGAGATTCAACCAGTCCATTCTGAAGGAGATCAGCCCTGGGATTTCTTTGGAAGGAATGATGCTAAAGCTGAAGCTCCAGTACTTTGGCCACCTCATGCGAAGAGTTGACTCATTGGAAAAGACTCTGATGCTGGGAGACATTGGAACAGGAGGAGAAGGGGACGACCCAGGATGAGATGGCTGGATGGCATCACTGACTCGATGGACGTGAGTCTGAGTGAACTCTGGGTGTTGGTGATGGACGGGGAGGCCTGGCGTGCTGTGATTCACGGGGTCACAAAGAGTTGGACATGACTGAGTGACTGAACTGAACTGAACTATGATCTATGAAGATATTTTTATGTTTCAGAAATATAATAAGTCCTCTGTCTTTTTCAAATGAAAGTGAAACCAAGCAGTACCCTGTGGAGCTCTCTTGGGTACAAATCCTTTCCATGTCCCCCATTTCTGGTTTGTAGAAAATACACTTCCTTCAGCCTCCTTGAACTTCCCCAAGTTCCAATGGGCAGATTCAAAACTGTTGCTAATTTAAAAAGTGAGAGAATGCAGCAACAAAGGAGGAACAATCAAGAAAAAATAATGCAGAAATGGGGGCAGTGTCTCACTTCCTCCTCAACGGATGTACATAACAGTATCTTTGAGTTCTTCTTTAAGAACTAAGGTGCTGCACCCAGGTTGAGGCTGAGCACAAGAATCCTGGAATGCCACCCTATTACCTCAAAACCCCAATCTGAAGAAAGTCTACACACAGTGAAAGATAAGGAAGACTTGACCCCTTCCCCACATGAATAGTGGTGATTAACTTCCCCCTTTTGCCTTTCATACTGTTCATGGCGTTTTCAAGGCAAGAATACTGAAGTGGTTTTCCATTCCCTTCTCCAAGTGATTTTTTTTTTTGGCTCCAAAATCACTGCAGATGGTCACTGCAGCTGTGAAATTAAAAGACATTTGCTCCTTGGAAGAAAAGCTATGACCAACCTAGGCAGCATATTAAAAAGCAGGGACATTACTTTGCTAACAAAGGTCCATCTAGTCAAGACTATGGTTTTTCCAGTGGTCATGTATGGATGTGAGAGTTGGACTGTAAAGAAAGTGGAGCGCCGAAGAATTGATGCTTTTGAACTGTGGTGTTGGAGAAGACTCTTGAGAGTCCCTTGGACTGCAAGGAGATCAAACCAGCCAATCCTAAAGGAAATCAGTCCTGAATATTCATTGGAAGGACTGATGCTGAAGCTGAAACTCCAATAATTAGGCCACCTGATAGGAAGAACTGACTCACTGGAAAAGACTCTGATGCTAGGAAAGATTGAAGGCAGGAGGAGAAGGGGATGACTAAGGATGAAATTGTTGGATGGCATCACCGACTCGATGGACTTGAGTTTGAGTAAGCTCTGGGAATTGGTGATGGGCAGGGAAGGCTGGCATGCTGCAGTCCATGGGGTTGCAAAGAGTCGGACATAACTGAATGACTGAACTGAACTTCCCTTTAAAAGCTTTCATGGTAGAGCAGAATCTTTGGAATTGGTTCTTGGAAACAACTTCACCTTCTCCTCAGGTTGCTGGCCTTCTGAATAAAGAAATCTTTCCTTTCTGGTCAATGCTTTTTCTTGAGCATTGGCTCTGAAGTGGGAAGCAGCCAAACCTGAGTTTGATAGCGAAAGTGCTTTGTTGTGTAATCTGAATGTTGGTCTGTGGGAATCAGTTATAACAGCAAGGATTTGACCTAATGGGTGTTTAATCTCATTTCCTTCTTTCACAGTAGGCTTTCACTACCAAAGAAGAAAATGTGAAATGACCAGTGTTTAAATATCATAATATTGGAAGCCAGCAGCTTTCATTTGCAAAGGAATGAGCAGGAACATTGTAGGTAAGAGGTAAAGAGTCATTGCTTTTTTTCTGAATAAGAAAAATAAATACTTACAGAAAATTAGCAAAATTCAGATATGTACAAGAGTAGAAACAAGACCCATGTATTATCCTACCACTAACATTTTGGTATACAGTCATCCCTCAGTATTCACAGGGGATTTGTTCTTCCCTTGGATATCAAAATCCATGGATGCCCAAATAAAATGGTATAGTATTTGCCTATAGCCTACTCATATCCTCTTGTGTACTTCAAATCATCTCTGTTAATTATAATATCTAATTTTATTAGATATTAGGTATAATATCTAATTAGTAATGATGTAAAGACTACATTAATAGTTGTAAATGCAATGTAAATGCTGTGTAGTTACTGACATGGCAAATTCAGGTTTGGAGTTTTGGAATTTTCTGTTTTTTTTCTCCAACATTTTTGATCCATGGTTGGTTGAATTCAAGGATGTGAAACCTAAGAATATTGTGGGCCAAGTATATGCTGCTGGTGCTGCTGCTAAGTCGCTTCAGTCGTGTCTGACTCTGTGCTATCCCATAGACAGCAGCCCACCAGGCTCCACCGTCCCTGGGATTCTCCAGGCAAGAACACTGGAGTGGGTTGCCATTTCCTTCTCCAATGCATGAAAGTGAAAAGTGAAAGCAAAGTCGCTCAGTCGTGTCAGACTCTTCACGACCCCATGGACCACAGCCTACCAGGCTTCTCTATCCATGGGATTCTCCAGGCAAGAGTACTGGAATGGGTTGCCATTGCCTTCTCCTGGGGCAAGTATTAACTTTCCTATAATTTATTTATATACATATATATGATATATATCATATATATGTTTAATGAACATAATATATATTTAATGAACACACTATATACATATATGCGTGTGTGCTTAGTTGCTCAGTGGTGTCCAACTCTTTGTGACCCCATGGACTGTAGCATGTCAGGCTCCTCTGTTCATAGGATTTTCCAGGAAAGAATTACTGAAGGGAGTTGCCATTTCCTACTCCAGGGGATCTTCCTCACCCAGTTACTGAACATGCATCTCCTAAGTCTCCTGCATCAGCAGGTGGATTGTTTACCACTGTGCCATATATATGTGTGTATATATATAACCAAGACTGGAAAAGGTCAGTTTTCATTCCAATCCGAAAGAAAGGCAATGCCAGAAAATGCTCAAACTACCACACAATTGCACTCACCTCACACGCTAGTAAAGTAATGCTCAAAATTCTCCAAGCCAGGCTTCAGCAATACGTGAACCGTCAACTTCCAGATGTTCAAGCTGGTTTTAGAAAAGGCAGAGGAACCAGAGATCAAATTGCCAACATCCACTGGATCATTGGAAAAGCAAGAGAGTTCCAGAAAAACATCTATTTCTGCTTTATTGACTATGCCAAAGTCTTTGAATGTGTGGATCACAGTAAACTGCGGAAAATTCTGAAAGAGATGGGAATACCAGACCACCTGATCTGCTTCTTGAGAAACCTATATGCAGGTCAGGAAGCAACAGTTAGAACTGGACATGGAACAACAGGCTGGTTCCAATAGGAAAAGGAGTACATCAAGGCTGTATATTGTTACCCTGCTTATTTAACTTCTATGCAGAGTACATCATGAGAAATGCTGGGCTGGAAGAAGCACAAGCTAGAATGAAGATTGCCAGGAGAAATATCAGTCACCTCAGATATGCAGATGACACCACCCTTATGGCAGAAAGTGAAGAGGAACTAAAAACTTCTTGATGAAAGTGAAAGAGGAGAGTGAAAAAGTTGGCTTAAAGCTCAATATTCAGAAAACTAAGATCATGGCATCTGGTCCCATCACTTCATGGCAAATAGATGGGGAAACAGTGGAAACAGTGGCTGACTTGATTTTTGGGGGCTCTAAAATCACTGCAGATGGTGACTGCAGCCATGAAATTAACAGACTCTTACTCCTTGGAAGGAAAGTTATGACCAACTTAGATAGCATGTTGAAAAGCAGAGACATTACTTTGCCAGCAAAGGTCCATCTAGTCAAGGCTATGGTTTTTCCAGTGGTCATGTATGGATGTGAGAGTTGGACTGTAAAGAAAGTAGAGCGCCGAAGAATTGATGCTTTTGAACTGTGGTGTTGGAGAAGACTCTTGAGAGTCCCTCGGACTGCAAGGAGATTCAACCAGTCCATTCTAAAGGAGATCAGTCCTGGATGTTCATTAGAAGGACTGATGCTGAAATTGAAACTCCAGTACTTCGGCCACCTCATGCGAAGAGTTGACTCATTGGAAAAGACTCTGATGCTGGGAGGGATTGGGGGCAGGAGGAGAAAGGTATGACAGAGGATGAGATGGCTGGATGGCATCACTGACTTGATGGACATGAGTCTGGATGAACTCCAGGAGTTGGTGATGGACAGGGAGGCCTGGCGTGCTGGGATTCATGGGGTCGCAGAGTGGGACACGACTGAGAGACTAAACTAAACTGAATGAAAAATTAATCAGATCAAAAAATTGATCTAAAAAAGAAATGAATAATTGTATTCAATCTAAATTGAGTATTATAATTTTGCAACAGCATCTCAGAAGGATCTGAGTACTGTTCCACCCATTAGAAGTCAAGCAGTTATAAAAATTTTTGAGACAGAGGGTTGTACATTAAATGATGTATTACTGACACAATCCAGATCTGCAAGTACGAAGCAGTGGGTCATTGTGATCCTTTACAAGATCAGGAAGAATGGTTATTCTTTCAGATGTTGTCTTGTTGATACCAGGAGAATGTTGCTCTTTGTGGTTGAGCAGGTATTTCTGTATATACCTGTATTCCTTTTTTTTACGTGTATATAAATAAAGTATAGGAAGATATATATTTGGCTGACCATATTCTAGGATTCTACATCCTTGAATTCAACCAACTGTGGATCAAAAATATTGTGGGAAAAAACCCAGACAGTTCCAAAGGGAGGTTTTGTTGGTGCACAATGCAGGTACACAATGCACAATAGAGGGAAAGGGGGTAGAAAAGCAGAGAAAAAACTTCATGTCTTGTCATAAAAGTTGAATTTTATTTCCATGTAAGTGTACATATCATACATATATATGATTAGTTTATTTAATGTGGAATCATAAAGTAATAGTGTTCTGAAATAGGTTTTAAACTTAATAATTATCAGGTGCTTCCCTGGTAGCTCAGTGATAAGAATCCACCTGACAATGTAGGAGACACAGGTTCAATCCCTGATCTGAGAAAGTCCCACATGCCCTGAAACAACTAAGCCCAAGCACCACAATTATGGAGCCTGTGCTCTAGAGCCCGGGAACTGCAACTACTGAGCCCATGTGCTGCAGCTACTGAAGCCCGTGTGTCCTAGAGATTGTGCTCCGCAACAAGAGGCGCCCCTGCAATGAGAAACCCACACAGGGCAGCTAGCAAAAAGTCTGAACAGCAATGAAAAGCAAGCAGAGTTGAAAAATAAAGAAATAAATCCTTAAAAAAAGCTTTTAAAAATAACAATTCAATTTATAACTTTTTTTGTTCCACAGAATAGGGAAGCAAAATTTGCCACCCCAAAATGTTTTTTGTCATCAGGATTATTTTAAGCTAATTATTTTTAAGGAGTGCTTCCTGGGTGGTTCAGTGGTAAAGAATCAGCCTGTAATGCAGGAGTCACAGGAGATGCAGGTTTGATCCCTGGGTTGGGAAGATCCCCGGGTGAGGGCATGGCAACCTGCTCCAGTATTCTTGCCGCGAGAATCCCATGGACAGAGGAGCCTGGTGGGCTACAGTCCATAGGGTGGCAAAGAGACGGACACAACTGAAGCAACTTATCACGCACACATTTTTAAGAAACAGAACACCTGGGAAATCGTTCTTTTTGCTTCCTCCTTAGCTGTCTAAAGAATTTAGATAAAGGGTCAATCCCTGGAGTAGAGCTATCAGCAGAGGTTTCTGCAGAGAAGATGGGCTGAGTGTGGTGGGGAAACTCAGCAAGTTCTAGAGATCGGAGCCCACCCTGTGTCCTATTGTCTCCGTATGGCCCAACAAATATTTGTTTATCAAACATTTGCTTCTCCATCTCCATGTGAATTGCTTTTCTCCCCTTTGAAGGTCCAAAGCACTAACCCCATCTCGTCTTTTGTCTTTAGCTGAAGATGGTGTTTAAGGTTAGGGCTTCAGCCACTTTGGTGAGTTAGTTTTCCTGGGTCTCTACTAGGTACTTTGTTGTTGTTCAATTGCTCACTCTTGTCCAAATCTTTTGTGACCTCATGGACTGCAGTATGTGAGGCTTCCCTCTCCTTCACTATCTCCTGGAGTTTGCTCAAACTCATGTCCACTGAGTTGATGATGCCATCCAACCATCTCATCTTCTGTTGTCCCCTTCACCTACTGCTCTCAGTCTTTCCCTACACCAGGGTCTTTTCCAATGAGTCGACTCTTCCCATCAGGTGGCCAAATTATTGGAGCTTCAGCTTCAGCATCAATCCTTTCAATGAATATTCAGGACTGATTTCCTTTAGGATTGACAGGTTTGATCTCCTTTCTGTCCAAGAGACTCTCAAGAATCTTCTCCAACACCACAATTCAGAAGCATCAATTCTTTGGCTCTCAGCCTTCTTTATGGTACAACTCTCACATCCATACATGACTATTGGAAAAACCATAGCTTTGACTATAGGGTCCTTTGTTGGCAAAATGATGCCTCTGCTTTTTGATGTGCTCTCTAGGTTTGTCATAGCATTACTTCCAAGGAGCATGTGTCTTTTTAAAAAATATTTATTTATTTAATTGAAGGATAATTGCTTTACAATGTTGTGTTGACTTCTGCCATATAATAGCATGAGTCAGTCATAACTATATATGTCTCTTCCCTCTTGAGCCTCCCTCCCAACCCCCACCCCCATCCTATCCCTCTATGTTGTCACAGAGTGCCAGGCTGGGTTCCCTATTTATACAATAGCTTCCCATAAATAAAAAATAAGACATTAAAAAAGAGGGGATATATATTATGTATGGCTGATTCACTTTGCTCTACAACAGAAATTAATACAATATTGTAAAGCAACTATACACCAATAAAAATTAATTAAAAATAAAAAGATATTAGAAAAAACAGCATTTTATAAACGCAATGTTCACCTAACATTTTCCCAGTTTTTTTCTAATTAATTAATTATTTGAAGGATAGTTGCTTTATAGAATTTTGCTGTTTTCTGTCAAACCTCAAAGTGAATCAGCCATAGGTATACATATATACCCACCCTTTTGAAACTCTCTCTCATCTCCAGCCCCATCCCACCCCTCTAGGTTGATACAGAGCCCCTGTTTGAGTTTCCTGAGCCATGCAGCAGATTCCCATTGGTTATCTATTTTACATATGGTAATGTAAGTTTTCATGTTATTCTTTCCATGCATCTCACCCTGTCTTCCCCTCTCCCCAAGTCCATAAGTCTATTCCCTATATCTGTTTCTCCACTGTTGCCCCGTAAATAAATTCTTCAGTACCATTTTTCTAGATTCTGTATATATGTATTAAAATACAGTATTTATCTTTCTCTTTCTGACTCATATCACTCTGTATAATAGGTTCTAGGTTCATCCACCTCATCTGAACTGACTCGAATGTGTTCCTTTTTATGGCTGAGTAATATTCCATTGTGTATATACATACCACATGTACATATACTGTGGTACAATATGTATATTTATCCATTCATCTGTTGATGGACATCTAGGTTGCTTCCATGTTCTGACTCTGGTAAAATAGTGCTGCAGTGAATACTGGGGTACATGTGTCTCTTTCAGTTTTGGTTTCCTCAGGGTATACGCCTAGGAGTGGGATTGCTGGGCTATATGGTGATTTTATTCCTAGTTTTTTAAGGAATTTCCACACTGTCTTCCATACTGGCTGTATCAATTTACATTCCCACCAACAGTGCAAGAATGCTCCCTTTTCTCCACATCCTTTCCAACATTTATTGTTTGTTAACTTTTTGATGAGGGCCATTCTGATTGGTGTGAAGTGATATCTCATTGTAGTTTTGATTTGCATTTCTCTAATGATGAGTGATGTTGAGCATCTTTACATGTATTTGTTAGCCATCTGTATGTCTTCTTTGGAGAAATGTCTGTTTAGGTCTTTTTCCCACTTTTTGATTGAGTTGTTTTTCTAGTATTGAGTTGTACGTGCTGCTTGTATATTTTGGAAACTAATCCTTTGTCAGTTGTTTCATTTGCTGTTATTTTCTCCCATTCTGAGGGTTGTCTTTTCACCTTGCTTATAGTTTCCTTTGCTGTGCAAAAGCTTTTAAATTTAATCAGTTCCTACTTGTTTACTTTTGGTTTTATTTCCATTACTCTAGGAGGTGGGTGATAGAGGATCTTGCTTTGATTTATGTCATCGAGTGTTCTGCCTATGTTTTCCTCTAAGAGTTTTATAGTTCCTGGTCTTACATTTAGGTCTTTAATCCATTTTGAGTTTATCTTTGTGTATGGAAAATCCCATGGATGGAGGAGCCTGGTATTCTGTAGTCCATGGGGTCATGAAGAGTCAGACAAGACTGAGCGACTTCACTTTCACTTTTTGCTTTCATGCATTGGAGAGGGAAATGGCAACCCACTCCAGTGTTCTTGCCTGGAGAATCCCAAGGATGGTGGAGCCTGGTGGGCTGCCATCTATGTGGCTGTACAGAATCGGACACAACTGAAGCAACTTAGCAGCAGCAGCAGCATGATGTTAGGAAGTGTTCTAATTTCATTCTTTTACATGTAGTTATCTAGTTTTTCCCAGCACCACTTATTGAAGAAACTGTTTTTGCCCCATTTTGTATTCTTGCCTCCTTTGTCAAATATAAGGTACCCATAGGTGCATGGGTTTATTTCTGGGCTTTCTATCTTGTTCCATTGGTCTATATTTCTGGTTTTGTGCCAGTACCATAATGTCTAGATGACTGTAGCTTTGTAGTATAATCTGAAGTCAGGAAGGTTGATTCCTCCAGCTCCATTCTTCTTTCTCAAAATTGGCTTGGCTATTTAGGGTCTTTTGTGTTTCCATATGAAGTGTGAAATGTTTTGTTCTAGTTCATTCAAAAATAGCATTGGTAATTTGATAGGGATCACATTAAATCTGTAGATTTCATTTGATAGTATAGTCATTTTCACAATATTGATTCTTCTTATACAGGAGCATAGACTATCTTACCATCTGTTTATGTCATCTTTGATTTCTTTCATTAGTGTCTTATAATTTTTCATGTACAGTTCTTTTGTCTCCTTAGGTAAGTTGATTCCTAGATATTTTGTTCTTTTTGTTGCAATGGTGAATGGGAATTTTCATTGTTAGTATATACAAATGCAAGTGATTTTTGTGTATTGATTTTGTATCCTGCAACTTTGCTAAATTCACTGATTAGCTCTAGTAATTTTCTGATACTATCTTTAGGGTTTCTTATGTACAGTATCATGTCATCTGCACACAGTGAGAGCTTTACTTCTTCTTTTCTGATCTGGCTTCCTTTCATTTATTTTTCTTCTCTGATTGCTGTAGCTAGGACTTCCAAAACTGCATTGAATAACAGTGGTGAAAGTGGACAGCCTTGTCTTGTTCCTGGTCTTAGGGAGAATGTTTTCAGTTTTTCACCATTGAGAATAATGTTTGCTGTAGGCTTATCATATATGGCCTTTACAATGTTGAGGTAGGTTCCTTCTATGCCCATTTTTTGAAGAGTTTTAATCATAAATGGGTGCTGAATTTTGTCAAGGGCTTTTTCTGACTCTATTGAGATTATTATATGGGTTCTAATCTTTCAATTTGATAATCTGGTGTATCACATTTATCTATGTGTATATGTTGAAGAATCCTTGCATCCTTGGAATAAACCCAACTTGAACATGACATATGAGCTTTTGATGTGTTGCTGAATTTTGTTTACTAAAATTTTGTTGAGGATTTTTGCATCTATGTTCATCAGTGATATTGGCCTGTAGTTTTATTTTTTTGTGTTCTCCTTGTCTGGTTTTGGTACAGGGTGATGGTGGCCTCATAGAATGAATTTGGTAGTGTTCCTTCCTCTGCAATTTTTTGAAAGCATTTTAGAAGCATAGGCATTCTCTCTTCTCTAAATGTTTGATAGAATTTTTCTGTAAAGCCATCTGGTTCTGGGCTTTGTTGTTTTGGGAGATTTTTGATCACAGTTTTAATTTCAGTGCTTGTAATCGCATTCATAATTTCTATTTCTTCCTGATTCAGTCTTGGAAGATTGAACTTTTCTAAGAATCTATCCATTTCTTCCAGGTTACCTAGTTATTGCCATGAGCATGTGTCTTTTAATTTCATGGCTGCAGTCAGCATCTGCAGTGATTTTTGAGACCAAGAAAATAAAGTCTATGACTGGTATTAAACTCTTGTTTTATTGTTCTTATTAACTTGTCTCATATTAATTTAATTCTTAGACCAACCAGAAGAAGTCAGCAGGATAGAGAAAAATTTCTTCATCCCTAATAACAAATAACAAATAAACTTTTCCTGTGCATCCATATGTTTTAAATACAAAATTGGAAGTGAGAAATGGAATATTTCCTGCCATATCAGCAAACAAGAATGTCACAGTCACCAGCGATTCTAGCCACCATGATACTTGAGGGAACTTAGGAAATAAAGAATACCTGCCGTCTAGCAGCCATCAGACTGCAGCCATTCCCTGAGGAACTCAGGATGTGAAAACAGGACCCTGGCCCCAAATAGCTGAGGTGCATTTCAAACTAATGATTTCAGGGAGCACAGACTCTTGGTATCTTCCCATACATAGAAAAGTGCCAAATTCCTAAACTTAGGTTATCTGGATTTCTTTAATTAACAATAATCTTTTGATGTTCAGACTACTTGCCCTTTATTGCAAAACTTCTATATAACCAGCTCCTCCCCTCATCTCCTTGGAGCAGATCTCTCAAGGTCACTTGAGATGCTGTCTCCTGGGTTTGAAGTCCTAAAAACTCCCACCAGACATAACATAACTCCCAACTTTAGGTTGTGAATACTTTTTAAGTTGACAGAACCCACTGCACTCTTATAATCTCCTTTTAAAACTAGGTATGTAATAAAGATATATCTCCATGTCATTATAGTTTCAAATTATTATTTTAATTGCCTAATATTGTATGGTATGATGCTACCAAAGTTATTTGAATATTTCTGGATGGTTAGAATTTTAGTTTTTCATTTTTCATCTTTTGCTTCTATAATTAACATGGTGAGGAGCATTCCTATACGTATACATCTTTGTGTAATTTCCTAGTTATTTCTTATCAGAATTCTGAAAGTGAAATTATAGAAGCATTATGTATTTTTTAAAGCTTTTGATACATATTGCTATATTCTTCTCCAAACTGGACATCCACCAATGGTATGAAATGGCCTGTTTCCTCTCACTGTGATTGTAAAGCACAGAATGCTGCTCACTATCTGAGGGTTCTATAAGAATTAAGGGACTTCTCTGGTGGTCTAGTGGTTAAGAATCCACCTTCCAATGCAGGGAATATGGGTTCAATCCCTGGCTGGGGAACAAAGATCCCACGTGCCACAGAACAACTAAGCCCAACTAGAGAAGCCCACGTGCCACAGCTACTGAGCCCATAGACTCTAGAACCCATGCTCCACCAAGAGAGAAGCCCACAGGCTGTGACTAGTAAAAGCCCGTGTGCCACAACAAAGACCCAGCACAGCCAGGAAAATTTTAAAAAATAATGATAGTCATTATTATAAGTCATCAGTTATAATGATAACTGCAATTATTGACCAACACAGACCTCAGGAAATAGACACAGACCTCAGGAAAAATTATAATGAATCCAGGTTCTTGTATCTTTCACATACAGAACAGGTGCTAAAATTATTAACTGAGATAGCTCTTCCTTGTGACTAGCAGTAACATTTTACCAAAATGTATGCTTAACTACAAGGGCTACCCAGCGGGCTCAGTGGTAAAGAATGTGTCTACCAATGCAGGAGCTGCAGGAGACTCGAGTTCAATCCCTCGGTTGGGAAAATCCCCTGGAGGAGGAATGGTTACCCACTCCAGTATTCTTGCCTGGAAAATCCCATGGACAGAGGAGTCTTGTGGGTTAGAGTCCATGGGGTTGCAAAGAGTTGAAGACTACTTAATGACTAAGCACAACTGAGCATGCATGCATGATTGAGTGCACATATTCCCTAACCAGATCGTATATATATACTAGCTTTTCCCCTATCTCAGCAGAGCAGTCCTCTCAGAGCTGAGGGGCTTTTCCCCAGACTATGGTCCTTAGCAATACCCTGACTAAAACTTAACTCATAGCTCTTATGTTGTGTGAACTTAAGTCAACATTAAGCTTCCATGGTGGCTCAGATGGTAAAGAATCCAACTGCAATGTGGGAGACCTGGGTTTAGTCCCTGGGTTGGGAAGATTCCCTGGAGGAGGGCATGACAACCCACTCCAATATTCTTGCCTGGAGAATCCCCATGGACAGAGGAGCCTGGCTGGCTACAGTTGATGGGGTCACAAAGAGTTGGACATAACTGAGTGACTAAGCACAGCAAGTCAATATGATCATAAAGGTGAATGAATTTTAAACAAACAGCCTTGTCGTTCTGAAAAGCTCAGCCTGCTGAAGATGGAAATTGTGTAAAGGCAGCCATAGGGACCTGGGCTCCACGTGGGGTAAGACTGTTCTCTGAGGCCTGAGACCTTGTCCTGCCCTTTGGTCAGATTTGTTTTCCCAATGGTTTATAATTTCCAGCAGTGCTCTCACTATTTCACTATTTAGCGGGATGCTTTACCTGTGTCTTAACTGGACTTCCTAGTTGTCCACTGTTTTTTCCTCATTTCCTCTGGGTGAGGTGTTTGAAGTGATTTATTTCTCATCAAGCTGGGTCAACACACAGTTGGGTCAAATCTCACTGCAGATCACTGGCATGAGGTCCTAGCCAACATTTAATTGTGCTAGTGGGAATGGAAATGAAATGGACAACAAGATGTCTTCTATCCCTATTAGACAGATCTGTCAAATATAACCTTGGATGTTCCAAATTTTGTGGATTATAAATTATGTAGATATCAGATATTTAGTATAAGTATGCACCATATGTAAAGTCTAGACTTTCATATTCTTAAATTATTTGGCAAAGAGGAAGTGTTTATATAACAGAAACAAGTCAAGGTCATGAGAATAAAGACATGGGACTATTGCTTTGTAAAATGGTTCGGAGTGTAGGTAATATAGGTAACTTCAGTGTGATTGTATATGTTCTTCTCCCCATCCTCTACCTACCCCCTTCCGTCTGCATGCAAATTTCCCCACTGGGAATATTAAATCCTATTTTAAAAAATCTAAGACAACCTTTAGAAGTCTCTGTTCTACAATTCTATCTCACGAAATTAATTTTTTTAAAAGAAAGTGAAAATATATTTCTCTCATTTTTCTCTTCCTATCAGTTCAGTTCAGTTCAGTCACTCAGTCATGTCCTACTCTTTGCAACCCCATGGACTGCAGCAGGCCAGGCCTCCCTGTCCATCGCCAACTCCTGGAGTTTACTCAAACTCATGTCCATTGAGTCAGTGATGCCATCCAACCATCTCATCTTTTGTCATCCCCTTCTCCTCCTGCCTTCAATCATTCCCAGCGTCAGGGTCTTTTCAAATGAGTCAGTTCTTTATATCAGGTGGCCAAAGTATTGGAGCTTCAGCTTCAGCCTCAGTCCTTCCAATGAATATTCAAGAGTGATTTCCTCTAGGATGGACTGGTTGGATCTCTTTGCAGTCCAAGTGACTCTCAAGAGTCTTCTCCAACACCACAGTTCTTTTCCTATAGTTTATTTTTAATATTGAAATTCAGTTACTCAAGTCAGTGGGGATTTATATCAGCAGACTTTACTAAAAATTCAAAATAGCTATGGTTTTGCTATTCTTTGAAATCTCAGCTGCAGTTACTGATAGTCTTTTGATGCCCCAAGGACTCCCTTGTGAGTGGTAATTAGATGATAGTTGCAGATGCATAATCTGGAAAGTTGGCTCCTAGCAGCACCCCAGGTAAAAAGACACACTCATGCCTGATTTGTCCTAATTGCAGGTGTGATCATAGGAGGAAAGCTCGGTGATTTCTGCCTCATCTCTGGTTACTGTGACTCTGATCCAAAGTGCTACAGGACTTGTCTTTGAATAATCAGCAGTCTAGGAAGAACCAACAGTGTGAGCTCAGAAGTAGAAGGGCTTGGACTGCATTTTGTGTGGAGTGAGGGGAGGAACTGGGTCAGCAGCTGTCACTTGCTACTTATGGGAAACCAAAGTTTCTTGACATAGTACTGTACTGCATTTGCAGTTATTCCCCGCAATTTTGTTTAGGACAAGAAGTAAGATTTACTCAAACATACAGAATAACGATGTTGGAGGCAATATTTAACTTATAAACTGAATGTCTAATCTTTATAAATAACAGATTTCCTCTGCTTTCCTTATGGTATTTACTGGTATTATTTGAATGCAAGAATCACATATTCTGTTTTTAGCTAATGTATTTTCATGCATACATATCATTTTACATTGCCTGGTCACTCGTGTTGGTAGTCACTGACTGTTGATTAAACTGGCTGCAAGAATTGTGGACTTGCTTTTGTTATGGTTTTGTCTATTGCTATGTACTTTATTCACAGTGGAGTGGTAAGTGTAATTGGAAATGGACCAAAAAAAGGCAAAAGCTAAACTGATCTTTTTCCTCTCGAAATCAAATGTTCCACCTGAGTTGAAATATGGAATGAACAGAGAAAACAAAGTTCCACCAAAGTAGTTTCTTTATCATTATAAATCACTGGCTGGATCCACTTGACAGTTGCCCTTTATTAGAGCACACAGTTTCCTTTATAGTAACTCCAAGATCAGCTGCTTTTTTAATTAACCACTATTATCATTGTAAATAAGAATAAGGGCTTTAGTTTTTAATTGCAGAAATGTCAAGATCCTGAGTGTTCTAAGCAGCACCTAGGAGCTGAGTTTCCCATCATGCTGAGTTATTATTCCTCTTCTAAATTCATGCATTTTCCTCACCTTTCTTTTATATTTACAGTATCATAATGCAGAACTATGATGCTCTAAAATCACCAAGTAAATTTAGCATTTCCTCAAATTAGAAAGACAGAATTCTGTGACCTATACGTTATATTTGAAGCTACTGAAAATCTAGCACAGTTGTATTGTGGGGAAAAAACAGTTGTTTATCTAAAAATTATAGATTTTCTGGTTCCATGAACTTCCTGTGATCACGCACCAAGATGGAGTTATGAGATCACTTTTTTCTTCTCACAGTACCCACAGCCAGCATATGTGCATTGTTGCGGACACACAAAGACTTTTTAAGGGAGATATGGGACTTAGATGTAAATAAACATATTTTAGTGCCTCAATGTCCATTTTCCTAAAATTATCCAAGCATTGACCTGTAATCATGACAATGAATTTGTTCTCCTTTCTCCCCTCCCTCCCACAATTATCTCTCATCTTACAAATATACGGTATACTTCTTATGTCAGTGGTATTGTATCACAGGTGTAAAACTGCTGAGGCACCAGACAAGCCTCAAAGCATAAAATTTGAAATTCTGGTGTCAGCAAACCCTTCTTCCATTAAGTCGCAAACAATTCAGGAAAGAGCTTTGTGTCTTTCCTGCTATATTTCTATTTCTGTGAAAGATAAAGCATTAGAACCAGAATGCTTTGACTCATGTCAGTTTTCACATGAATGGAATTCAGAAGAGTTCTGATCATTATAGAAAATTATTAGTAGTACGTTTATTTGAATTTTAAAAAATGAAGTAACCATTTTTTTCTAGCAGAAAGAAGTTTTATTTAGCCAACTGATTTGGTAACCAAAAATGACTTTGTCAGTTAAATTGTATGGTGGGTATTTTCCATAATTTGAATAAATGAATCTGTAATTCCAAGACTTTAATTAAGTTATATTCAAAGCACATGTTTGGCATATAGTTTTCCATACATAGCTCATGTTCCAGCAGAGTCTAAACCTTCTGAGCAAAGGACATGTTTGACTAGCAAATAGCCTTGGAAGCTAGACGTATACATCAGATGGGATTTAAAAACATACTGCCACTTTCTGCATATGTGAGTTCAATAAGGTGCTTTTAAGTAAAAGATTAAAAGATGTGAGCAATAAAATTTTGTTAAGTCTTGGAAAGTTCTATTTATGTTCCTCCCAGTAGCTGAAAAAGTGAAGGACTCTAAGAAAAGAGCAGGAAGTCAATTTGCAATTATGCAAAGTACTAATTATTTGCTTTCAACAAAATTGGATGTGAATCTATTGAGTTGTCAGCTGACACTTTAATAAATATGCGTTCAACATAAATCATTACATAAATTTTGTCATATAACATGAAATAAGCTTAAAGAATTGAGTCTTTGCTATAACACAACTTCTCTCCACTTTCACTAGTTCATGGGAACCATTTATTAAGTCAAAAATTAGAGGTCAAGTCTATGCTGCATTTTCTCTCCTCTGGCAGCCAGAAGTAGTGATCTCAGATATAAGGATTAACAATCAAAACAAACCAAACCTCCAACATTCAGAATAGCCACATCCATCTTATTGAGAGATGCGTATTTTATGTTTATACTCCTGAATAATAGATCAGAATTATTTGTTATATTGATTATGTATTAGTAACTTAATGACAACTGAATCTAAAGTAATTTTTAACATTTTATAAAGCCTTATGGTCAAAAGGAAAATTTTAAATTCATGTGCATATTTTGATGCAGAGAAATAGGACAATCAACAAAAGAATTTAAAGCATAAAAATATGTTTACAGTAAGATAAAATGCTGAGAGGGAAATGGAATGGAAATAGGAGTTTTAGGAGAAGAATGAAATAAAATTAGCTTGTTCACATTGTGTAAATAGAATATCATCAGCTTTAATCATTATTACATTTGCATACCATGGGGTACATACAAAGCAGTGATGTCACTCATTTTATAATGCCTGCACTTAGGATAAGCTGGAAACAACATCCTTTCAGCTAATTAAAATCATGAAGAAATTTACACATCAGTTTAAAACGGTGAAATTTAATACATAGTTTAAAAATTATATTAGGAAATAAATGAGCAAAAAATGACAAAAGACGACTATCCAAAGTTCTTAACAATATCCCCATGACATTCTCTACAGTCAGTGTCTTCCTTTTTTTAAAAGTATTAGTAGTATTGTACTTCTAGCGAGTGATTTGTTTTTAGCCCAGTTGAAAATCTGCTAATAGTAGTATGGGACAATTATTGGAAAAAAGAACAAATGAATAGGGCAGGTGAATCTCCTGGTTCAAAGTTTGCAGAGAGGGAGTGGATTAAACCATAGGGAAGCTGGGGCAATATAATCACAAGCTGATAGAATTTAGATTGGAGACTATGAAAGTCGAATATCCTATTAATTAAATGACCTTTCAAAAGATTTCAACACACTTTAGCACTAATTGAAAAGAATCCATGGAAACAAGATAGAAGAGTAAAGTAATTGGAGACTGGGATTTTTTTAGGGAAATATGTTAGAGAAGGTGATTTACATTCACAAGAAGATGGGAGAGGTGTAGGAAAGAGGTGAGAAAATTTGTCTGAAGAATCAGGTTACAGTAGGAGCTGAAAAACCAAAGCCCCATTTAAGTAGACCCCAGTTCAGGTTTCTAAGAAGCAGAGCATGAAATAGGAAAAAAGAACCGTTTTTTAGATGACAGAGATGGAAAAGTATTCACGTACACACACATAAAAAGATCATAGAGAGAAAGAGAGTAATGGGAACTATCACTTTGTTGCTAAGTATTGAACAAAAAGCAAAGACCCTGAATGATACCAGGCATGATGGCAAATTTATCAATCTATCTACTTCCAGTTTTATTGAGATACAAGTGACATATAACTTAGTTTAAGGTGTACAACTTAATGATTTGATATGTACTGTAAAATTATCACAATCAATTTACCATCACCTCATATAGTTACACATTTTATTTCTCTGTGAAGAGAATTTTTAAGATCTACTCTCTTAGCAATGATCAAATATAAAGGCAGTATTGTTAACTATAGTCACCATGCTGTACACTAGATCCCTGGAACTTATTCCTCTTGTAAGTGGAAGTTTCTACTTTGGCCTCCTTTCGCCCATATCACCCATTCCCTGCCCCTTGCTTCTGGCAATCACCAGTGTGTTCTCTGTATTTATGAGTTCAGTTTTTTAGATTCTACATGTCAGTGAGAACACACAGTATTTTTCTTCCTCTGTCAGACTTACTTCTCTTAGCATAATGTCCTCAAGATCCATTCATGTTGTAGCAAATAACAGTATTTCTTTTCTTGTTGCTAAATAATATTCCCTCATATTATCTGTCTAGCTATATCCATTTATGCACCGATGGACACTTGGTTTGTTTCTATGCCTTGGCTATCGTAAATAATGCTGCAGTGAACACAGGGGTGAGATACTTTTTCGACACAGTGATTTTGTTTCCCTCATGTATATTTCCAGAAATGGAACAGCAGATTTAAATAGTTTTCTGTTTGGCCTAGATTGAAATGTCAATGTAATTAGACTATTTTATCATCCATATTATCTACACAGTCAACAAATAATGAGTTTGCTTATCACTCTGCTTCCCAGGTGGTGCAGTGGTAAAGAATCTGCCTGCAATTCTGGAGACACAAGAAACATGGATTCAATTCCTGGGTTGGGAAGATCCCTTGGAGAAGCAAATGTGCTACCCACTCCACTCTTCTTGACTGGAGAATTTCATGGACAGAGGAGCCTGGCAGGCTGCAGTTGATAGGGTCACAGAGAGTCAGACACAACTGAATGACTGGGTGCACAGCCTGCTAGATGTCAAGGTGCTTGTGAATAGACACGGCCTGGTCCCTGCCCATAAATTCCTCAGAATATCAGAGAAAAAGCACACAAATGGCTGTAGGAATAAGTAGTAAATTATGATGCAAGAGGAACAACTTTCAACTTGGGTAGACAGGACAAACTTAATTTACTGCCTCTCTTTGCAGACATTCACCCAGCAGCATGGAGAGGAGCTGGGACATAACAATGATTGTGATGGACCCAGTCCCCACCCTGCTGGTGGTGCTGATGTGTGAAGGCCATGTGAATTTCTCCCTGGTGGTGGTAGCTTGCAGTTTGAGGTAGAAATACTCTTTTCCCCATTCTCATGCATTTTTCTAATATTTTGAGTTGTTCTTTTAGTCCTTCCAAGCATCTCACAATCTAGCACTACTTTATAATGCAACGAATTCCACCTGTCTAAACATGACATTCAATACTTTATGGTGTGGCCCCAGATTCCTTTCCAACTTTGCCTCTAGTTACCCTCCCTCACTCCTTCCGTTCACTTCATTCTCTTATCACTTGATGTTTCACCTTCCAGAAACACCTGTGTTGCTTTAAACCCCTGTTCCCTTGTTTCTCTTGCTTACTCTGCCTTGAATGCAATCTTTTTCTCAATTGCATGTTTCCTTGACTTCAGCTTTTTGAAACCCTCTTTGTCTTTCCTTTGAGTCTCAGGGCACAGCCATGTCTTCCACAAAGATGCCTCAGATCTTCCAGTCAAAAATATTCCCTTTCTTCTGTGTCTTCCCATGGCACTTAGTTGCCTTAACGATGTGTGCAGTTTCCAGATGTCTTGACTTCACATAAGATCTTAAACTCCTTGTACAGCATCTGACAAATAGGAGCTATTTCAAAAAACACGTGTTCACTGAATAAAACACTCAACTGTTAAGTCTGAAGGAGTTCACTAATTGAATCAATGTGTGCCTCATGTAAACATATAGTGGTTGATTTTCAGAAATCTGTTCTCACTATCCTGGAATTTCCAGAAAAACATGGGACACAAGGTAAAATATTCAATACATGCTATTAAGAGTAACTGTATCTGAATGTCAGGTGTGGCTGAAGAGTCCAGATGAACAGCTTCTTCTCTCTGTGTTCACTCGTGTTGTGATTGGTTTTCAATCTGGCATCAGTGTGAGTAGCTCTGATGCTATTTTCCTCTCTGAGTTTCTGCTCTAAAGATGCTACATTCTTTACAGCAGGGTTCATTGGGCTGGCACAGCTGCTGCTGGAGGCTTCTCAGCAGTGCCTAACTGGACAATGGGATGCTGAAGAGTGTTTCAGGGCATCATGAAAGCCTGAGCCATGCTTGCCCAATCCATGATTGCCTCATTCCAACTTGCTACCTCAGGAGCACTCGCAGATCCAAGTGTTCTCCATGTCTTCCATATCCATATGTGCAGTGAGAGTGTTCATTCATGCTCAGGCACCTGGCTTCAGGCCAGCACCTCATCACGGATGAGTCTGCTTCCCTGTTTAATTCTGGGCTGTTCTAAGTTGCTTCAGTCATGTCTGATTCTGTGTGATCCTATGGACTGTAGCCCACCAGGCTCCTCTGTCCATGGAGTTCACCAGGCAAGAATACTGGAGCGGGTTGCCATTTCCTTCTCTAGGGGAATCTTCCAGACCCAGGGATCAAACCCTTGTCTCTTAAGTTTCCTGCATTGGCAGGTGGATTCTTTATCACTAACACCACCTGGAAAGTCCTATTAAATGCAGGTGATGTCAAAATAAGCATTCAAGGAGTCTGTGTGTAGAAGGAACAGATTTTGACCCTCACAGCTGCCCTGCTTAAAATCATTACTTTCAGCCTGTGGGTCAGGTCTGAGTCTTAAACTGTGGTGACACTACACACCCCTTACCCACTTTCCTGATTTCCTAGTTCCTCTCAGATTCATGCATCAGTAACTGTGTATGTTCTAACAGCAGCAGTATGTTCTAATGGTTTTCAAGTCTCTGCTCCCAGTGAAAACATTCAGCTATATTTAGAGTTTCCCTGGTTGTTCAATTATCTATTGTTACTTTACAGACTATCTTAAATATAGTGGCTTAAAATTATTTTATTATTATTCTGTGTCTGTGATACTGTGGGTCAGGAACTCAGGGCACAGGGAGAAGTATTCATCTCTGTCTCAGGTTTCTTGAGGCTTCATCTGTGTTGCTTTAAATAGCTGAAGATTCAACAACCAGAGGCAGTGGAGCACAGTTAGATTTTTTACATGGAGGCCCAGGGCTCTGGGAGTTAGTTTTCTAAGACATGGGAAGTAGAGGCAGCTAGTCTCTTAAGAGCATGGAAACTGGCGCTACTTTCATCAGAGGAGGAATGGCCAAGATGCCAGAGCAGGAAGCTTTTGAGCTTACCTCCACTCATGGGCACACCAGAGTTAGAACTGTTCACAGAGCAACTGTTGATGAAAAAGGACAGGAAGCTAGACTAAGACCTCTAAAACTAAAAGTATAAATAAAGAACCATATCAAGATGGCTAGAGAGATGGATCATTCAGTTCAGTCACTCAGTCGTGTCCGACTCTTTGTGACCCCATGAATTGCAGCACGCCAGGCCTCCCTGTCCATCACCAACTCCAGGAGTTCACTCAGACTAGCATCCATCGAGTCAGTGATGCCATCCAGCCATCTCATCCTCTGTCGTCCCCTTTTCCTCCTGCCCCCAATCCCTCCCAGCATCAGAGTCTTTTCCAATGAGTCAACTCTTCGCATGAGGTGGCCAAAGTATTGGAGTTTCAGCTTTAGCATCATTCCTTCCAAGGAACACCCGGGGCTGATCTCCTTTAGAATGGACTGGTTGGATCTCCTTGCAGGCCGAGGGACTCTCAAGAGTCTTCACCAACACCACAGTTCAAAAGCATAAATTCTTCTGCGTTCAGCTTTCTTCACAGTCCAACTTTCACATCCATACATGACCACTGGAAAAACCATAGCTTTGACTAGATGGACCTTTGTTGGCAAAGTAATATGTCTCTCCTTTTTAATATGCTATCTAGGTTGGTCATAACTTTTCTTCCAAAGAGTAAGTGTCTTTTAATTTCATGGCTGCAGTCACCATCTGCAGTGATTTTGGAGCCCCCCAAAATAAAGCATGATACTGTTTCCACTGTTCCCCATCTATTTCCCATGAAGTGATAGGACCAGATGCCATGATCTTAGTTTTCTGAATGTTGAGCTTTAAGCCAACTTCTTCACTCTCCACTTTCACTTTCCTCAAGAGGCTTTTTAGTTCCTCTTCACTTTCTTCCATAAGGGTGGTGTCATCTGCATATCTGAGGTTATTGATATTTCTTCCAGCAATCTTGATTCCAGCTTGTGCTTCTTCCAGCCCAGCATTTCTCATGATGTACTCTGTATGTTTACATCCATATCCTGAGACGGGCAACCCACATACAGGAGGAAAACAGAATGACAGAAGTTGTCCCCAAGGAGCAAGGGTCACATCAGCCTCCCTAGTCTGGGGGCTTTTGTACCAAGAAGATAAGCTGCTAGAGCACTTGACTTTGAAGGCCAGTGGGGTTTACTTTCTGGAGAGCAAGAGGGCTGTAGAAGATAGACTCCACTCTTAAAGAGTGCACACAAAATCTCACACACGTCGTGACACATGGTAGAAGCAGTAATTTGAAAGGATTCTGGGCCAAACTCACTTGCTAATCTTGGAGAGCCACTGGGAGAAGTAAGAGGCAAGTGGGGCCCACCCTGGGGACATGCACACTTTGGGCAGCAAATTTGGGAAGCTCATTCTATCATGAGGACACTGGTGTTTGCAATTGCCATTTGGAATCCTCCCTCTAGCTTATTAGTAGCTGGACCTGGTCTGCACATCAGCGTGTTGCCACCAATGTGAGGAAGCCTCCAGTCCTAGCAAGCCTGCTTTCTTAAGACCTCCTGAGCCCCCAGTTACTCCAGGACCAGCCCTGTATGCTGGCATCAGCACTGGGACCCCCGGGGCCCTGCAGCCAGAGACCATGGGCCCCAGTTCCACCCATCAGTGTGCCAGAACTAGGCATGGGACCTACCTTACCCACCAGTGGGCAAGTACCAGCCCCTAGGACCCCTGGGCCCTGGCCCTGCCTACTAGCAAGCTGATACCACCACTAGCAAAGTGACACAAGACACTTTGAATCCCTCAACCAGCTGCCTTGGAATCCAGCCTCAATCACAGTGGGATGAAACTAGCTTTGGGAAACTCCAGACCCCACAATCAGGAAACGTGCTGGTCAGGAAACAGCACGGTCCATCAATAGGTGAGAACTAGATCCAGGTCCCCCCGCTCCACAACCAACCACCACAGGGCCCAGCTCCACACACTGGTAAGCCAACACTAGCCCCAGCACCACCTGGGGCTCTACAGTAAGCAGCCTCATGACCTGGCCTCACTCTCCAGCAGTAGGCAACTTCTGGATTGCAAGGAAGGACCTTGCAATCAACCAGAGCAAGGATCAGCCACACTTAGCAGACAACATATAGTAGTCAGCCCACTACAACAGAAGGACACATGCAGTCCACAGAGAGGGCACCCCTAGAACATAGAGCTCTGGGGTCCTGAGGGGGATGCACTGCTAAAATGTATGGCAGAGATCCCCAACTCCCAGGCTACAGACTGCTGACCTGTTAGGAAGTGGGCCTCACAGCAGGAAGTGAGTGGCAGGTGAGCAAGTGAAGCTTCATCTGTATTTTCAGCTGCTCCCCATTACTTGTATTACTGCCTGAGCTCCGCCTCCTGTCAGATCAGCAGTGGTATTAGAGTCTCATAGGAGCAGGAACTCTACTATGAACTAGAGATCTAGGTTGCTTTTGAGAATCTAATGCCTGATGATCCAAGGAGGAGCTGACGAGGTGATGCTAGCACTGGGTGGGGACTACAAATACATATTATCATTAGCAGAGGTTTGACTGCACCAAGGCTGTAATAAATCAATTGCTTACAGACTTATTTCAAAACCCTATCAGTGAGTGGCAAGTTCCAGTTAAGCTGCATCTGGTGGCAGACTTTTAAGTCAGAATCTGACACTTATGTCAGTGTCAGAAATAAGTGCCCATTATTTTATTTACCACTTCCATCCATGCCTCTTTCCCATATTGTGCACTTGTCTCAGTCACAGTTTTGGTAAGCCCACAAGCTGCTGCCGCTGCTGCTGCCAAGTCGCTTCAGTCGTCTCTGACTCTGTGCGACCCCATGGACGGCAGCTCACCAGGCTCCCCCGTCCCTGGGATTCTCCAGGCAAGAGTACTGGAGTGGGTTGCCATTGCCTCCTCTGAAGCCTACAAGCTAACCCCAGCCAAAATGAATGAAAAACAAACATCACGGTAGGGCTTCTTTGAAAGGGAGAAAGATCCAATGATGAGAGATCAGAAGACTCTAAGACTGCCAACAAAAAGAAAGCTTCATTTAAAGAAAATACCAAGAATCCTACTTAAATTATGGGTTCATTGCAACAGGTGATTCACATTCTCCAAATCTGCTTTGTATAATATGTGGATCCAAGGAAGTCATGAAACCTTCACAACTGCTTTGCCACACAGAGACCAAGCACTGTGCATTAAAACACAAGTCTTTGGAGTTTTTCAAAGGAAAAATCATGAACACAAGGAACATAAGCAGTTATTGAAGGCCACCACTTCATCAAATGTATCTGTACTGACAGACACATTGCTAAACAGACACAATGCATAACTGCATTGCTAAAGCTAAGAAGCCCTTTACTATCGGTGAAGAGCAGTTCTTGCCTGCCTGCCACTAAGGACAACTGTCATGAACTTTTAGGAGACATTTCAAAAGGCGGCACATGTTCCTCTTTCAGCTAGCACCATAATTAGACAAACTGATGAAATAACAGAGAATTTTGAGGCACAATTGTTAGAGAGGATTCATGAGTCACCATGGTACACAGAGTCTGCCATTGTTAACAATGAGGGAAAGATGTGTTTGTTTGTGTGATATATTTTTCAGGAGGATGTGCACAGCTTTGGTTGCCAACCAATACCACAGTTACAGAACTATTTAAGTCTTTGAATGATTACATATCAGAAAAACTGAATTGACCATTTCATGTCAGTACATGCATGGGCAGAGTGGCTGCCGTGACTGGATGGCTTTCTGGTTTCACTACTCAGATCAGAAAGGTTGATTCTAAATGTGAGTCTATGCACTGTGTCGTCCATAGGGAAATGCTAGCTAGTCACTTGAACTTAAGAATGTTTGGCAGGATGTGGTTAAAATTATCAACCGTATTAAAGTACATGCCCTTAACTTATGTCTGTTCATGCAGCTCTGTGAGGAGATGGATGCAGAGTACACATGTCTTCTCTTATACAGAGAAGTGAGATGGCTTTCTAAAGATACATCACTGGCCAGAGTTTTTGAGTTACAATGCCCACTCCAGAGATTTCTTTTAGAGAAACAGTCACCATTGGCAGCACATTTGTGTGACACAGAATGGGTTGCAAAACTTGCTTATTTGTGTGACATATTCAATCAGCTCAAAGAACTCAATATGTAACTTCAGGGAAGAATTACCACTACGTTCAAGTCAGCAGATAAAGTGGCTGCATTCAAAGCCAAACTAGAATTATGGGGGTAACAAGTGGACATTGGGATTTTTTATATTTTAAAAACATTAGCAAATTTTGAAAGAGACTGAGCCAGTGACTTCTTTCTTTCAGCTGGTGCATCTCATCTTTCAAACGAGTTTGAGCATTACTATCAAGAGAGTTTGAGCATTACTTCCCAACCATAAAAGACCCCCAAACTGGGAAGGATTGGATCCATGACCCATTTGTGAATAAGCCAGGTGAATTTGTCTGTGCTAGAAGAGGATTATCTGTTTGAGATCTCAAATGATGGTGGCCTTAAAAGTATGTTTGAGACAACTTCAAATCTCCATACATTCTGGATTAAAGACAAGGTGGAACATCCTGAGACTGTCACAAAAGCATTGAAAAGCCCGATTCCATTTCCAACATCTTATCTTTGTGAAGCAGAATTTTTGGTTGTAGTGACAGCCACCAAAAGGAAATTATGGAGTAGACTGGACCAAAGCAACACATTCCGAGTGTCACTGTCTTCCATAATCCCCAGATGGGACCGTCCAGTTTTAGGAAAACAAGCACTGATTCCACATTATGGTGAGTTGTATAATTATTATATTACATATCACAATGTAATAATAGTAGAAATAAAGTGCACAATAAATATAAGGTTCTTGAATCATCATGAAATCATCCCTCATCCTTCTTACCCTCATCCATGGAAAAATTGTCTTCCACAAAACCAGTAGCTGGTGCCAAAATGGTTGGGAACTACTGAGCTATAAAGTATCTCCTATAAAAGTCCATTTCTCCAAGGTTGGAAAAGGTAACATGCTTGCTAAATATGTAGAAATAAAAACAGCAAATTAGGCAAAATAAGGTGACAGATGCACACGTTCTAAATGAAGGAACAAGGTAAAACCCCAGAAGAAGAGCTAAGTGAAGTGGAGTTAAGCAATCTATCCAATAAGGAGTTCAGGGTAATGATCTTAAAGATGAAAAAAGAAAGTGGGAGAAGATTGGATGAGCAGAGTGAGAAGGTAGCCGAGATTATGGCAGAGGCAGAGGCAGGAGCAGAGTAGTGACCAGCTCCTCGAGTTTCTAATGCAACAGAGTGTGAAGCTTCAGAGCACTGCCCACCTGCCTCAGGGCACCTGGGCTCCCTGGGCCTGGACAGTAACACTTAGGAGCTGGAGGTGAAGAAAGGCGGGGGCCAGACCACAGCCTGTGGGTATCAACAGCCTCGGGGCAGCCAGCAGCAGCCGTGAGGCTGGGGAGTCCTCTGCTCATGGCCCTCCTCTGACCTTGACTCCAGCCTTCCCTGGTCCCAGAAACTCCAGCAGGGCCTTTTCCCTGGCCCCCCAGCACAGTAACCAGTACTCAGTGGCCGGTGAAGGTTCATATGCTCAACGAGGACCAGCCGTGGGACGATGGCTGCCAGGCATGTCATCCAGCTATGTGGAGTGACTGGCTGAAAGGCACGTCCCTCTTAGTTAGGGTTGGACAAAACATGGTCCACTGGAGAAGGGAATGGCAAACCATGTCAGTATTCTTGCCTTAAGAACTCCATGAACAGTATGAAAAGACAAAAAGATATGACACCAGAAAATGAGCCCCTCAGGTTGGCAGGTGTCCAATATGCTACTGGAGAAGAGCAGGGAAACAGCTCCAGAAAGAATGAAGAGGCTGGGCTAAAGCAGTGGATGTGTCTGGTGGTGAAAGCAAAGTTCAGTACTAAAGAATAATATTGCATAGGAACCTGGAATCTTAGATCTTTGAATCAAGGTAAATTGGACATGAAGGAGATGGTCAAGAGTGAACACTGACATCTTAGGAACATTGACATCATTTTAGAATATCGATATCATCTCAGTGAACTAAAATGGATGGTAATGGGTGAATTTAATTCAGATGACCATTATATCTACTATTGTGGGAAGAATCCCTTAGAAGAAATGGAATAGCCCTCATAGTCAATAAAAGAGTCAAAAATGAAGTATTTGGGTGCAATCACAAAAATGACAATGATTTCAGTTCGTTTCTAAGGCAAGGCAAACCATTCAACATCACATTATTTCAAGTCTGTGTGCCAATAACTAATGTTGAAGAAGATGAATTTTAATAGTTCTGTGAAGACCTACAAAACCTTTTAGAACTAACACCAAAAAAAGATGTCCTTCTCATCAAATGGGATGGGAATGTAATAGTAGGAAGTCAAGAGGAACCTGGAGCAACAGGCAAGTTTGGCCTTGGAGTACAAAATGACATGGGGAAAAGACTAACAGAGTTTTCCAAGAGAACGCACTGGTCATAGCAAACATCCACTTCTAACAACACAAGAGATGACTCTACACATGGACATCAGCAGATGGTCAATACTGAAATCAGATTGATTATATTCTTTGCAGTAGATGGAGAAGCTATATACAGTCAGCAAAAACAAGACCTGTAAGTGACTGTGGCTCAGATCATTAGCTTCTTATTGCAAAATTCAGGCTTAAATTGAAGTAAGTAGGGAAAATCACTAAGCCATTTAGGTATGACCTAAATCAAATCTCTTATTATTATACAGTGGATGACAAATAGATTCAAGGGATTAAATCTGGTAGATAGAGTGCTGGAAAAACTATGGATGGAGGTTTGTAACATACAGGAGGTGGTGACCATAATCATCCTAAGAAAAAGAAATGGAAGAAGGCAAAGTAGTTGTCTGAGGAGGGCTTTAAATAGCTGAGAAAAAAGAGAAGCAAAAGGCAAAGGAGAAAGGTGCATACCCATATGAATGCAGAATTCTAAAGAATAGCAAGGAGAGATAAGAAAGTCTTCTTAAGTGAACAATGCAAAGAAATAGAGGAAAATAATAGAATGGTAAAAACTAGAGATCTCTTCAAGAAAACTGGAGATACCAAGGGAATGTTTCATGCAAAGATGAGCACGATAAAGACAGAAGCAGTAAAGATCTAACAGAAGCAGAAGATATTAAGAAGAGGTGATAATGAATACACACAAGAACTGTACAAAAAAGTCTTAATGACCCAGATAACCATGATAGTGTGGTCACTCACCTAGAGTGAGACCTCTTGGAGCATGAAGTCAAGGGGACCTTACAACAAAGAAAGCTAGTAGAGGTGATAGAATTGCAGCTAAGCTATTTCAAGTCATAAAAGATGATGCTGTTAAAGTGCTGCCCTGAATATGCCAGCAAATTTGGAAAACTCAGCACTGGCCACAGGACTGGAAAGTTTGGTTTTCATTCCAATCCCAAAAAAAGGCAACGCCAAGGATTGTTCAAACTACCGCACAATTGCACTCATTTGACATGCTAGCAAGATTATGCCCCAAATCTTTCAAGCTAGGCTTCAGCAGTACATGGACAAAGAACTTTCAGATGTAAAAGCTGGCTTTAGAAAAGGCAGAAGAACCAGGGATTAAATTGCCAACATCTGCTGGATCATAGAAAAAGCAAAAGAATTACAAAATAAAAAATCTGCTTCATTGATTACACTAAAGCCTTTGACTGTGTGGATCACAACAAACTGTGGCCAATTCTTCAAGTGATGGGACTATCAGACCACCTTTCCTGTCTCCTGAGAATCCTGTATGCAGGACAAAAAGCACCAGTTAGAACAAACATGGACCAATGAACTGGTTCAAAATTGGGAAAGGAGTATGTCAAAGCTGTATATTGTCACCCTGCTTATTTAACTTACATGCAGAGTACATCATGCAAAATGATGTGCTGGATGAAGCACAAGCTGAAATCAAGATTGCAGGGAAAAATATCAGAAATGCAGATGACACCACCCTTATGGCAGAAAGCAAAGAGGAATTAAAGAGCCTCTTGATGAAGGTGAAAGGGGAGAGTGAAAAAGCTGGCTTAAAACTCAACATTCAAAACACTAAGATCATGGCATCTGGTCCCATCACTTCATAGCAAATAGATAGAGAACAAATGGAAACTGACAAATTTTATTTTCTCCAAAATCACTGTGGAAGGTGACTGCAGTCATGAAATTAAAAAATGACTTTCTCCTTGGAAAAAAACGCTGTGACCAACATAGACAGCATAATAAAAAGCAGACACAGCACTTTGCTGACAAAGGTCCATATAGTCAAAGCCATGGCTTTTCCAGTAGTCATTTTTGGATGTGAGAGTTGGACCATAAAAAAGGTGGAGCACAGAAGAACTGATGCTTTCAAAATGTGCTGAAGACTCTTGAGAGCAAGGTCATCAAACCAGTCAGTCCTGAAGGAAATCAACTTGAATATTCATTGGAAGGACTGATGCTGAAGTGTAAGCTCTAATACTTCAGCCAAGTGATGCAAAGAGCCGGCTCACTGGAAAAGACCCTGATGCTGGGGAAGATTGAAGGCAGGAGGAGGAGGGGGCAACAGAGGATGAGATTATTGAATGGCATCACTGACTCAGTGGACATGAGTTTGAGCAAACTGCGGAAGATAGTGAAGGACAGGAAAGCTCAATGTGTAGCACTTCATGGGATTGAAAAGGGTTAGACATGTTTGAACAGCTGAACAACAACAGCAGCAAAGAGTTAGGAAATATAAAGAAAAACCTGAGATGAAGAATAAAATATCTGAAATGGAAAATATACCAGAAGGAATAAAATGTAAATTAGATGATACAAAAGAATGTATCAGAACACTAAAGTACAGACTACTGAAAATCACAAAAGCTAAACAACAAAAAGGAATTAGATACAAATAACTTTTGAATGATCAAACTACCGCACAATTGCACTCATCTCACATGCTAATAACGTAATGCTCAAAATTTTCCAAGCCAGGCTTCAGCAATACATGAACCGTGAACTGCCTGATGTTCAAGCTGGTTTTAGAAAAGGCAGAGGAACCAGAGATCAAATTGCCAACATCTGCTGGATCATGGAAAAAGCAAGGGAATTCCAGAAAAACATCTATTTCTGCTTTATTGACTATGCCAAAGCCTTTGACTATGTGGATCACAATCAACCGTGGAAAATTCTGAGAGAGATGGGAATACCAGACCACCTGATCTGCCTCTTGAGAAATCTGTATGCAGGTCAGGAAGCAACAGTTAGAATTGGACATGGAACAACAGACTGGTTCCAAATAGGAAAAGGAGTACATCAAGGCTGTATATTGTCACTCTGCTTATTTAACTTCTATGCAGAGTACATCATGAGAAATGCTGGACTGGAAGAAACACAAGCTGGAATCAAGATTGCCAGGAGAAATATCAATAACCTCAGATATGCAGACGACAACACCCTTATGGCAGAAAGGGAAGAGGAACTCAAGAGCCTCTTGATGAAGGTGAAAGAGGAGAGTGAAAAAGTTGGCCTAAAACTCAACATTCAGAAAACAAAGATCATGGCATCTGGTCCCATCACCTCATGGGAAATAGATGGGGAAACAGTGGAAAACAGTGTTAGACTTTATTTTTTGGGCTCCAAAAAATCCAATCACTGCAGATGGTGACTGCAGCCATGAAATTAAAAGACACTTACTCCTTGGAAAAAAAAAGTTATGACCAACCTAGATAGCATATTCAAAAGCAGAGACATTACTTTGCAGACTAAGGTCCGTCTAGTCAAGGCTATGGTTTTTCCTGTGGTCATGTATGGATGTGAGAGTTGGACTGTGAAGAAGGCTGAGCGCCGAAGAACTGATGCTTTTGAACTGTGGTGTTGGAGAAGACTCTTGAGAGTCCCTTGGACTGCAAGGAGATCCAGCCAGTCCATTCTGAAGGAGATCAGCCCTGGGATTTCTTTGGAAGGAATGATGCTAAAGCTGAAACTCCAGTACTTTGGCCACCTCATGCGAAGAGTTGACTCATTGGAAAAGACTTTGATGCTGGGAGGGATTGGGGGCAGGAGGAGAAGGAGATGACAGAGGATGAGATGGCTGGATGGCATCACTGACTCGATGGACGTGAATTTGAGTGAACTCCAGGAGTTGGTGATGGACAGGGAGGCCTGGCATGCTGCAATTCATGGGGTCGCAAAGAGTCGGACATGACTGAGCGACTCAACTGTACTGAACTGAACTTTTTGTTAACTAAATTAATATTTTAGATCACGTTCTTAAACTATGTTCTGTAGAAACTTTAGATTCTTAAATGCACTTCAGATATTCTACACATTTTTTCTTTTCAAAACTAGTTAATGAAGTATCTACCAAGAATTCCAGCTTGATCTTAGTGCTTAATGCAATCACTAGTCACTGTGTTTCCAGGATTTTAGAGAGGTTTTTGTCTGTTTAGAGAGGTTTGGTCTTCCCAGGTGGCTCAGATGGTAAAGAATCTGCCTGCAATGCAGGAGACCTGGGTTCAATTCCTGGGTCGGGATGTTACTCTTGAGAAAGGAATGGCAAACCACTCCAGTATTCTGCCTGGAGAATTCCATGGGCAGAGGAGCCTGGCGGCCTATGGGGTCACACAGAGTCAGACATGACTGAACGACTAACACTTGCACTTTCCAACTTTGGCTGTTAGGGGATGAAGTTTCAACTGTTCACTGTCAATGAAAAGTTCTCATGTGCACCTTTTCAGTGATTCAGGCTCTGTGTTAAGTTCCAGTGGACTCATCTTCCTACTGGCTCTCATTCTCCACTGTTGGCTGCTACCCTGTAATGTGTAGAGTTTGTCATTAGAGATGGATTTGGCTTGTTTGTGATGCAGGGAATGGAAAAGTATTAATCAGGGAATGTTCTGGGAGGTTTTAATATCAAGTGGCCCAGCAGATGTGCAGACTGTGTTTGAGTCTCTATTCTCAGCTCAGTGATGAACTGCCTCAGTTTAGGGAAAGTGTCTGTGACCTTAAGGTCTGGCACAAAACAAATGACAGTTACATCAAATGTGAAGAGTGGCATGATGTCATCATCATCGGGTGATTAATCAAGCCACTGAATATTTTGAGAGTAGATAGCTCATAAAAGGGGCTTCCCTGGTGGCTCAGATGGTAAAGAGCTCATCCAAAAGGCTTTTGTCTCATCATCTCTTTGGGGCAACAACAATAGATTTAGGCAGCTGGACCCATTTGCAAACCAGTAGGCTATGTTTTTAGATTACCAGCACACAATGATGAGATGTTAGCCTATTTGGCACCCCATTTCCTGCTCATAAGTTAATTAATAGAGCAAAGCTGGACTGTTTACTCACTCCCAGGGAGAGAACAGGTGGTGAGCACTCCTGCTTCATTGAGCGGACATTGATGGCAAAGAACAAACTGATTGAGGCCAATATTTTGTTTTCGTTAATACTTCGTCTTGTTTATTTTTAAAATCTGTGAAGGCAGATTAAAGATTTTTTCACTATTCCCTAGCAATTTATAAACAACATGATACAAATCCATAAACTAAAAAGAAATGATGGAACTAGGTAGCTTAAAATTTGTTTTCAACATTTATTTATTTACTTGGCTTCATGGGGTCTTGGTTGCACTGTGTGGAATCTAGTTACCTGACCAGGTATTGAACCTGGGCCCCCTGAATTGGGAGCACCAAATTTTAGCCACTGAACCACCAAGGAAGTCCCAAGGTAATTTTTTAATTTGTGAAGGAGAAATAAGATTCATATTATACTCAAAATCTTTTTTGCCCTTTTCAGTGTAGCAAATGAATCCTAGAGCTAGAACATAATAGCTTTCAAGTTTTTATGAGGTTTTTCAGTTGCTAAGTTGTGTCTGACCTACAATCCCATGGATTGCAGCACACCAGGCTTCCCTGTTCTTCGCCATCTCCCAGAACTTGCTCAAATTCACATCCATTGAGTTGATGATGCTATCTAACCATCTCAGCCTCTGCCGCCCACTTCTTCTTTTGCCTTCAGTCTTCAATCTTTTGCCAGCATCAGGGTTTTTTTCAGTGAATCGGTTCCTCACATCAGGTGGTGTATTTTCAATAACTGGATCACACTAGAAAAATATAGAGAATGGAAGAATTGGGGCCATGATTATCTGCATACTAATAGCATGCTGTAATCATAGGATTCTAACTGTATAACTCTTGGTGGTTTCCAAAGTGCTTCCACATAGACTATGCCATTTGTCTTTTACCACTGTGAAATGAACAATGTAGGTATTTCTCCCATTTTAGAATTGAAAACACTGAGGTTAAGTGCCTGCTGTCAGTTGGTATCTGGGGCACAGACTCTGGAATAAAATGTAGTCTCACGATATTTATTAAGGAGTGTCACTGAGCTTAGTATCTGTGGAGGCTGAGGAGGAAGCAGAACTGGGTCAAGGGAATCATTAATGTATGAAGCGGATCCAATACAGTCTAGGTGAGAGCTCTTTGGCTAGAATGGCTCTTCAGAGTTGTTCTGAGTTGGGTTGAGATGGCCAGGCTTGTATACCCTTGCATCAATCAGTCACTGGATGTGGGCCACTTTGGGAAAGGATGTGACCTTCGACAAGACAGTGTTCTGCTTCTAACAATCCCTGAGTAGTGTGACAGCTAATGGCTGTCTGCTGACAGCATTCTCAGGATCAGGTGAGTTCTTCATTGGAAGGAGATTTCAGTGGGAGAAGGAGGGGAGGTCAATTTCCTGGTGGCTCAGACAGTAAAGAATCTGCCTGCACTGCAGGAGACCTGGGTTCAATCCCTGGACTGGGAAGATCCCCTGGAGGAGGGCATGGCAACCCACTCCAATATTCTTGCCTGAAGCATCCCCATGGAGAGAGGAGCTTGGTGGGCTATAGTCTGTGGGGTCGCAAAGAGTTGGACAGGACTGAGCAACTAAGCACACAGCACACATTCCTCATACTATGTGAATCCAGTTTTGCCTATTCATTCTGGGACAGCTTTTCCAGGATTCCAGTGTACCTCTCTTCCTGGGAGAAACTTGGAAGAGAAAGATGAGTGGGATGAAGTTATAGCCTCACCTGTGGAGATGGTCTCAGGGTTTCAGTTGCTAATCATGTCTCTTCCTTACACCCAGTTTAGATCTCTCTTGGACATTTCATGAATGAAACCTAGGATCATTCTAAGCGCGGGCAGCTGCAACCCAGTGCACTAAGCACGGGCGGGTGCGACCCGGCACACTAAGCGCGGTGAGAGGAGTTACCCCACGTCCGAGGTCAGGGGCAGTGCTGAGAGTGCCAGGCTGCGACGGCACAGGAACAGCCGAGAGGAGCTACCCAAGTCAGAGGTCAGTGGCGGCCGGGAGGAGACACCCCGCATCTGAGGTCAGGGGCGGCGGGGAGAAGCCATCTCACGCGGAGGCCAGAGGCAGCACCCAAGGCCAGGGGCAGCGGCCAGGAGGAGCAACCCGAGGAGCGGTGTCTGCGCGGGCGCAGGAGGGCCTAGAGGAGCTATCCCATGTTGAAGGTCAGGAAGGGTGGCAATAAGGAGATACCCCTCGTCCAATGTAAGGAGTAGTGGCGCTGCTTTGCTGGAGCAGCCATGAAGAGATACCCCACGCCCAAGGTAAGAGAAACCCAAGTAAGATGGTAGGTGTTGCAAGAGGGCATCAGAGGGCAGACACACTGAAATCATACTCACAGAAAACTAGTCAATCTAGTTACTAGGACCACAGCCTTTTCTAACTCAATGAAACTAAGCCCGCCACCCAAGATGGGCAGATAATGGTGGAGAGGTCTGATAGAATGTGGTCCACTGGAGAAGGGAATGGCAAACCACTTCAGTATTCTTGCCTTGAGAACCCCATGAACAGTATGAAAAGGCAAAATGATACGATACTGAAAGAGGAACTCCCCAGGTCAGTAGGTGCCCAATATGCTACTGGAGATCAGTGGAGAAATAACTCCAGAAAGAATGAAGGGATGGAGCCAAAGCAAAAACAATACCCAGTGGTGGATGTGACTGGTGATAGAACAAGGTCTAATGCTGTAAGGAGCAATATTGCATAGGAACCTGGAATGTCAGGTCCATGAATCAAGGCAAATTGGAAGTGGTCAAACAGGAGATGGCAAGAGTGAACATCGACATTTTAGGAATCAGCGAACTAAAATGGACTGGAATGGGTGACTTTAACTCAGATGACCATTATATCTACTACTGCAGGCAGGAATCCCTTAGAAGAAATGGAGTAGCCATCATGGTCAACAGAAGAGTCCGAAATGCAGTACTTAGATGGAATCTCAAAAATGACAGAATGATCTCTGTTCGTCTCCAAGGCAAACCATTCAGTATCACAATTATCCAAGCCTATGCCCCAACCAGTAATGCTGAAGAAGCTGAAGTTGAACGGTTTTATGAAGACCTACAAGATCTTTTAGAACTAACACCCAAAAAAGATGTCCTTCTCATTATAGGGGACTGGAATACAAAAGTAGGAAGTCAAGAAACACCTGGAGTAACAGGCAAATTTGGCCTTGGAATGTGGAATGAAGCAGGGCAAAGACTAATAGAGTTTTGCCAAGAAAATGCACTGGTCATAGCAAACACCCTCTTCCAACAACACAAGAGAAGGCTCTACACATGGACATCACCAGATAGTCAACACCAAAATCAGATTGATTATATTCTTTGCAGCCAAAGATGGAGAAGCTCTATACAGTCAACAAAAACAAGACCAGGAGCTGATTATGGCTCAGATCATGAACTCCTTATTGCCAAATTCAGACTTAAATTGAAGAAAGTGGGGAAAACCGCTAGACCATTCAGGTATGACCTAAATCAAATCCCTTATGATTATACAGTGGAAGTGGGAAATAGATTTAAGGGCCTAGATCTGATAGATAGAGT
>SJYQ01001485.1:463216-498240 GCA_006410935.1 Redunca redunca
CAACCAGTCCATTCTGAAGGAAATCAGCCCTGGGATTTCTTTGGAAGGAATGATGCTAAAGCTGAAACTCCAGTACTTTGGCCACCTCATGCGAAGAGCTGACTCATTGGAAAAGACTCTGATGCTGGGAGGGATTGGGGGCAGGAGGAGAAGGGGATGACCGAGGATGAGATGGCTGGATGGCATCACTGACTCGATGGACGTGAGTCTGTGTGAACTCCGGGAGATGGTGATGAACAGGGAGTCCTGGCATGCTGCGATTCATGGGTTCGCAAAGAGTTGGACATGACTGAGTGACTGAACTGAACTGAGGTACATTCAGCTAGTATCTCTGCCCATATGAGTGGTTTACCCAGTGATAGGACCCAGATGCTTATCAGTCAGAAATCTAGCTCTAATCATGCTCTTCTAAGCCCTGGATTGCTACATTTACCCAAATATAATAAAATTGGGCAAGGATTTGGGAGACGATCACAAGGTGCGTCTGTAGATCCTGAAGACTCACTGTGGACAAAATTCACTTACTCTCACTCTAAGGGAGAGGCTATAATGATGCTTCAGGCTCCAGGTATCAGTGTCAATTCAGCACTGGGTCCAATAGTCCTCAAAAATGTTTGGACCTTTTCCTCAGTGTATATTTATGCAAGTAAACAGTCAGGTTCCTTTGGGGAAGGACCAGAGCAATTATTTTTGTGTTCACTTAGCTGTGTGTTCAGAGAAGGCAATGGCACCCCACTCCAGTACTCTTGCCTGGAAAATCCCATGGACGGAGGAGCCTGGAAGGCTGCAGTCCATGGGGTCGCTGAGGGTCAGGCACGACTGAGGGACTTCACTTTCACTTTTCACTTTCATGCATTGGAGAAGGAAATGGCACGAACTCCAGTGTTCTTGCCTGGAGAATCCCAGGGATGGCAGAGCCTGGTGGGTTGCTGTATATAGGGTCGCAAAAAGTCGGACACGATTGAAGTGACTTAGCAGCAGTAGCAGCTGTGTGTTAGAAGTTGTTGCGGAGTTCCCTCCTTCTTGGAAACTTGCCCTCTTCTTCAGTCAATGGGTTCCATGTATAAAAACTCACTCATGTCTGGAAACTCTGCAAGTGACTCTAACTTTAAATTGGTAATGTTTTCTTCAGGTTCCTAATGATCCATGCTTGATGTATTTTGATGGTACAACCCAACTGGGTTTCCCTGTTGGTTCAGCAGTAAAGAATCTGCCTGCAATGCAGGAGATGCAGCAGGAGCCATGAGCTCGACCCCGGGGTCAGGAAGATCCCTTGGAGAAGGAAATGGCAACCCTGCCCAAAATTCTTGCCTGGGAAATCCTATAGACAGAGGAGCCTGGTGGGCTATAGTCCATGGGGTTGCAGAAGAATCGGACATGACTTAGTGACTAAATGACAACAACCTGAGTAATATCCTTGTTGACTGCCCTTCTTTTTGTTCCATAGGACATTGGCTTCTATTAACCCTCCCAATAATTCTCTGTGGCTCAGGTCCCTCTGGCTCTCAACTTGCTGCTTATTATGAAAATGGCTCTCACCTGGCTTTTGAAAGATACTCTGCTGAGCAGCATCTACTGCTTTGAGATCCTATCTTCCATGTTGTAATCAGCAAGCCTCCATGTGTAATGGCCTCTCCTTCTGGCACAAAGAGGAGGGGCATTGATGACCCCCATACGAGTTTGTTTCTTCTGGCCTTCACAAATGGTATTGGAGAAGGGGATGGCAATCCACTCTAGTATTCTTGCCTGGAGAGCTCCAGGGACAGAGGAACCTGATGGGCTACAGTCCATGGGGTCACAAAGAGTCAGACATGACTGAGCAACTAACACTTTCACTTTGCAAATGTATAGCCTCCAGGCCTTCTTAGGGAATATAACTATCTGGCAGGTTTTCAGGCTTTACATAAAATATCCATTTCAGCATGCCTTTCATCCAAGCCTTTTACGCCATTTTCCACCATGGACTATTATTCAATTCTGACATTATCTAATTTAGCGTTGTTATTGTTGTGTTTAGTGGCTAAGTCGTGTACGACTGTTTACAACCCTGTGGACTATATCCCACCAGGCTCCCCTGTCCACGGGATTTCCCAGGCAAAAATATTGGAGTGGGGTGCCATTCCCTTCTCCTGATTAGTATTAGGCATGTATTTCCCCATGCTTTTGGTGGCTTGCTAATTGCGAATTCATACCATCTCCTGGAATCTTTGCAAAATTAGGTAATGATAATCTCGCCTTCATTCAACTTTATGCCCTGGCCCTCTTGTACAAGCACCCTCAGCATACAGTTCCATGTGTACTGCTGGTCCAGGCTGGATAGCTCTTGCCATAGCTTTGGAGTATCATCCCACTTCTGACAGGACTTCCCTGGTGGCTCAGATGGTAAAGCGTCTGTCTACAATGCGGAAGACCCAGGTTCGATCCCTGGGTTGGGAAAATCACCTGGAGAAGGAAATGGCAATCCACTCCAGGACTATTGCCTGGAAAATCCCATGGACAGAGGAGCCTGGTTGGCTACAGTCCACGGGGTCGCAAAGAGTCGAACATGACTGAGTGACTTCACTTCTGACAGGGACACACATTATCTCCCAGTGGGAAGAGGACTACATCCTTTTAAGGAAGGATAGGAGTGTCAGTAGTTGGTAGAGAGAAGTGGATCATTTTTGTCATTTTCTAATGTATTCTGAGGACTCTGGTCTGTGGAGTCAAGATGTTTAGTGGTCATCAACACACACATTTCATCCATTTGGACTCTCATTCTTTCTCAACCAGGAACCTGACCTTGGCATAGCAGACCCCTTTTAGTTGAGAGAGTAACTATTTTTAGAGTTCAGCTACTCAGACAAACCTGGTTCTGGCCCTCAGCTTCCTCTGCCCTCTCTGTAGTGGGGGAAAGCTTCTTTGTAGGCTGCTAAGGAGTTTCCCAGGCTTCCCAGGTGGCACCAGTGGTAAAGAACCTGCCTGTCAATGCAGGAGACATAAGAGACATGGGTTCAATTACTGGGTCAGGAAGATCCCCTGGAGGAGGGCAACCCACTCCAGTATTCTTGCCTGGAGAATCCCATGGACAGAGGAGCCTGGTGGGTTACAGTCCATAGAGTCACACATAGCTGGACACAGCTGAAGCTACTTAGCACACACACGTACACAAGAAGGTTCTCACACATAACGTTTAACTAGCCAGTAATCTCTCAGCTACTCGTTACCTACCTCCCCGCCCCTGCTACCTCCTCTATATCCAGTAGAGCAATAGCCAGGTAATTCCGTGATCATGTAGCTGCCCCTTCCCTTTTATATCTGACACCAGCCAATGCAGTCCCTTCTACCACTATACCATCCCAACTGATGACTGCTGGAAGGTTAAAAAATGGAACTGCTGCCCTATCCCAGGTGCTATCTGGGCTTCACCTACCATGGGAGAGAGGGCCCTTATTGCTACCTGGACAGGGAGTGATCCATGATCCAGCTCCAAAACCCCATTTTAGCATCTGTTTTTCTCCTGGATCATCCATGATAGTAAGTGTTATAGACTGGGTCCTAGAGAGATGATCCTGACATGAAATTTTGCTTGCAGATATTTATGAAAAAGTGTCTTTAAGATCAATACATTTATATTCCCTCATTGATAATTCATTGGTTATTACCTGCTCTGGGAAGGACTGTGACTTGGGCGAGGCAGTCCTGCCACTGGAGCCATCTCTGAAGAGTTCATCAGTGGTCCCAGCAGCTGGGAAAATGTCTTTTTTTTTTTTTTTTTGCAGGGGGATGTGGATATGTGCTGGGGAGACCACCATGATGACATTACCAGTGTGTGTTCTGAAGAGTTCTGTATCCTCTTTCTGAGCTTTCTGGGGCACAACAAGCTCTTCTGAAACTGCCAGTTCCTAAGCAAGGTTAATGAGCCTCGGCTGTAAGTGTTGCTAATTGGCACAGGACACAAGCAGAGAGAAAGAGAGAGAGATTGAGGGTGGGAAAGAGAAGAGCAGAGGTGCCCCTGTTGATGGGAGCAGCACTCATAGACCACATGGGATGGACAATGATGGCTGCCCAGCACTACCCAGACTGCCTGCTGCTGGCTCCCAGGAGGTAGATGCTTCCCTGAAATCTGTCTCTGTGACAACTTGGCATGAAGATCAGGTATAATCAAGACTTTCAAAGGTCCATCTTGTAGCCTGAATGATTAGCTTCTGATCATACAGGGAAAGCTACTGTGTTTCTCAGATGTTATGGTCACATTGATGTAATTTATAATTTAAAGATCACCAAAGAAAGTTGCTGCACACACATCCTTTGCTTCCAGCTCTTCATGCTATATGTCTGATTCCCACCCTTCTCCAGAGCCTGACATATATTGTCTTTAAGGCTTTCCAAGAGCCTCTTATTGTCTTTCCAATGTGGAGCCCCAGACAGGTGCTTCACCTGTGACTCATGCATCCAAATGGGTGCTGTCCAACAAGGGGTGCTACTGATCCTGGAGCCTATTTACTTCCTCCAGTGATGTTGCTGGAAAAAATTGCCGCAAACAGTTCTGGGAATTTCCTATTGCAATTCTGCAGAGGGTCACACTGAAGCATGTAGGCACAATGTTAAAGTCAGTGTCATACATGACTTTATTGCCATACATCATATTCAAACTAAAACACAACTTCAATCATTAGCCCATTTAACTAAAAAAAATTTAAAAACAAAGGGTAAAGCATTGGCATTTTAATATGTGGGGTATTGATTAAAAAAAAAAAAACCAACCCTTGACTAAGAATATTAGGAGTTGAAGCACATACTGAGAATTTCTTTCCTTATTAAATCCATAAATAGCAACCATTTGACATACAGACTCTTAAGCCAGTAATTATAAGGCAAAATCACTTTTGATCTTTTTTCTTATCATGGCTGATTTATTCTCCTACCTTGTCAGCTGAAAAATTTTACCTTAAAAACATTCTTCTTCCCTTTTTTTTTTTTTTTTTTTCTTTTCAACATTTCTCACTTCTTTATTCTCCTTGACGGGAAGATGACAGCAGCTCTGTTGAATGGGAACAAGCTGGGGTATGTCATTAAATTTTAATCACTTTCCTGCCTGTGAAGCTGATAATTGGAGATCATTTAATAGAACCTGCTACTCTGTTGGCTCTCTGAAAATCCCAGCTGTTTGTAAAAGGCAAAGAGCCTAGTTATCATTTTAACCCAAGCTCATCTCAAGCATGGATTTTATGCCAAATACCCCAGTATCCAAATGCCATGAGTCTGAGGACCTTCATTTCTTCACATTAAGCTTTCTTTCCTTTCTTTCCCTTTAATCAGTAGAATAATTTAATGAAATGTCATGTAGCAATCGGCAGGTCACACTCCTTATCAGAGACCAAGCCCCTGACTAATCTCCCTTGCCTTTCCCCTTTCTTCTCAAATGCACTCAAAAGCTGCCTCCTAAAGTCCTTCTGCTTTGTTTCAGACAGCAAATGGATGCAGCAACGGACTGCAAACAGTCTCACCTGGTCCATTCCAGTTCTGTTTTAATTTTATCTGTGAATTAGTGTCTCCTGTGGTCTTATGACTCTCCAGTCAACTGTTAACCTACACTCCTTACTCTTTTTCACCCCATCTCTGCAGAACCAGGCTTCTTTTTTCAAAGAGGGATAATTCTTCCTTCCGTTCTATGAACCATCCTTAAACCTTCATCATAACAAATTACCAAGACTGTGGAAGGAATTACACTGCTGATATGTAGGTTAAGAGCCTCATAGCTCAGAGTTCCCAAGTCTATACTTAAAAAGAAAGCTTTAGCCCTCACATTCAGCATCTCTGCACCCATTTACTCATTCTTACTTTCTTCATCCATTCATTCAATACATTTATTTTGTGCATAGCCCTCCACTAACATTAAGAGTATAACTGAGAACAAAACAGGTATGGTTCTTGTCTTTGAAGAGCTATTGATCTGTTGGGGAGATAGACATCATGTGAGTAACTGTATGAACACTTGATTACATTGTGTTAATTGCAGAATGAGAGCTGTAACAGGACACCTGACTGATAGGGGTTAATATTTCTTGAGTCCTGACCCTGTGCCAGTCAATATGCATTACAGGCATGAACCCACTGAATGCTCCCAATCAGGCTGTTATCCTCCTTATACAAAGAGACAAGAAAATAACCTCCCTAGTCACATAGTCTGAATGTAGCTGTTCCTCCTCACAGCTATATAGTGTGAGAATTCCTTTTGTGCTACTTGCCTACCAATATTTTGGGATATCATATTTTTAATTTTTGACCATCTGATAGGCGTGAAACTATATTCCAGTGTGGTTTAAGAAAGAAAAATGTGATTGTAGTAAACTGTGGATCAGCAGTGAACAATGTTTCCATAGTCATAATAAAGAAATTTGAAAACTGATTTAACTGAGAGTAGTCTTTGGAGGGTGCAGGTGAAGGGAAGTGTGTTTGTCTGTGTGCCTGTGTGGGGCCAGGTGTTGGTGAGGATGATGTGAGGAGGCCAAATCCTAGTTTCTGTAGGCAAAAGTAAATATGATAATACTGAAAATTGGAAAATCGGGTACTGGTAGTACAATTGTGTTATTTTAAGATGTGAAGGTAAATAGTATAAAAAAATAAAGGGATGAGATTATGTAAATGCAAAAATATAAAAAAGGGTTGAAAGTATGTAAAAATGTTGCTTTTAGGAAGTGGGATTTGTGAAAGGGTTGGGTTGGCCAAGGGACTGCTGTTTCTTGTTGCAAGCCTTGTTGTTTGACTTCGTTTTCCCTCAGTTTTAAAGGTTTTTGAAATCAGGGGCGCTAGGGTCATCCATGGGAGTGTGGCAGCATGGAAGCCTCTGGTCCCTTCTTGTGGTCAGCACACCCTCTCTGGAAAACTGGAAGCGGCAGCAGTCCTCTCACAGAGGAGTTAGAGTGGCTGCCTCCCCATTGGTACCAGAGCTCTGGGTTTCCAGAGTGTCTGAAAGCCACGTGGTCCATGATGAGGTCCTGCTGGGCTCCTTATCTCATTGAATTCAATATTCAGTGGCACTTTGTACAGTTCTGGTGACTTGAGGATTGAAGCAGAGTCAGTTGTAGCCCGCACCCCACCACCACCGCCTTCTCCCCTCTTTTCATATATTAGATTAGAAAAAAAAAGGAGTAGTGGGAAGGGAGAAAAAGAAGGTAGCAGAAGGCCAGTTGTTTGCCCTTACTTAGAAACAAGGGGAGGTGAGGTGCAGGTCTGTGAAGCCTCAATTAGGAGGAGAAAATACTGCTGCTTCCGTGGTGGAAGAGCCCTGAGCACGAGAGCACTAGTTCTCTGGGGTAGGTGGGCTCTACCTTCCCCGCTGTCTCTCCCTGCTTCGTGGGTTAGAAATTTTGGGGGTTGGCCAAAAAGTTTGGGCTTTTCATGACATGTTATGAAAAACCTGAACGAACTTTTTGGCCAACTCAATATTATAGTAGAAATTTGGGAAGAAGCCTGGAGGACTCTGCCTTTAAGACATGTTTAGGAGGAGGCAGGGAGGTTCTTTTAGAGCACAAGATTTTCCAAAGCCTTTGTAGTTTTGGTGTTGTCTCTTCTGATCCAGCTATGAGGAATGACAGATTTATCAGCATGGATGCTCACTAAATGAAGCTGTTTCTAATGGACGAGAATTCTAATAAATATGAAAATTCAATTTATAGTGTTAGTACTTTACCACTTCAGCTTACATCTTCTGTGAAGTCCCAGAAAAACCTCCTCTTTTCAGGGTCTTTGATCCTAGTCATTCCCTCTTTTGACCATTTCTGTCATTTATTTTCCCATCTCATTGGTCGTTCATTCAACACATATTTATTAAGTATTTGCCATGTGCCCAGCATCTTTCAGGCACCAGGGATGTCTTGGTGAATAAGGAGGACAAGGTCCTTGACCCTGTGTAGCTTCCCTTCCTGTAGAGGAGAACAGATACTAAATAATCTACAGTGAAGAACTGATGTCAGTGCTGTGAAGAGGAAATGAAACAGGATGTGTTCGAGAGTGAAACAGGATGTGATGGAGAGTGATGGGTCAGCCACCCTGAGAAGGTGGAGTCTGAGCTGAGATTGAATCGGGGGAGGACCAACCCTGCAAGGACCTCTCATAGTCTCTCAAGCTTAAGGGTAATGAGCAAGGGGGGAGTTAGGGAGTGAGCTCAGGGGGTGGCAGGCCCAGGTGATATAGGGATGTTTTGCTATAGAAGCAAGCTTGGATTTTATTCTGAGTAGAATGAGAAGATTGGAGTTTATATTTTTAAAAGCGTTTAAAATTGTGCATGTGTCATTACTGGATTAGCTTTAAAGATCACTCTGACTGCCATGTGACAAATTGGTGGTGACTGGGGGGGGCTATGTACTGGGATGAAGCAGGGGATCAAATAGGAAACAGTTATATGGTTTAATGAGAAAAAGGGGGTGTGTTTAGATGAGGGGTATGTTTTGGTTAGAGTCAATAGGACCTGCTAGTGGCCCAGATGGGGAGAGGGAAAAACCAAGAGGTTTCTAGCTCAAACAGAATATCTGGGTGGATGGAGAACTCTTTATTGAGATGGAATGATTGGAGGAGGAATTTGGAGGGGTAAGTGTTAGAGGAGGAGGGAGAATGTAGTCATAGGGAGATATGAGATCCCTGAGTAAGAGAGAAAGGGCTTTGTTCATTTGTTCAGAAGGGTGATGGAGGAGAGGAATGAGGAGTTAGGAGAGCATTGGTGACTGCCAGTGTGGGGATCTCAGCAGAAAGAGAGACAGAAGTCAGACCACAAGGATATGGTGAGGACATGAGAGCAGGGCAGGACCAGCTCAGACTTTGCTCACAGTTGTACCCCAGTGCCTGGCAAATGTAGATGCCAAATATTCAAAGTAAATAAACAAATGAATGGGTGGTAACGTGGTGTGGGAACTGAGTGTAGAGTACTTCCAGTAAGTGTCGCAATGAAGACATGAGGAGAAGGATGCTACAGCTGGAGCAATGGCAGGTTTTATATTTATTTTTGTTTAAAGGACAGGAGATTCCTATAGTCATAGCAAAGAAACCCTCTGGGGAGGACTGATGAAAGAGGTCCTAGAGGAGGGGGTGATGAGGATGAGAAGCAGATAGGGGAAAATGAAGAAGTGAGAAATAGGGAGGAGACAGGGATGGGAACAAGCATGTGGTATACAGTCTCCCAGGGGCCAGGGTTGTATTTTCTCATGTAAACATTACAATTGCTGCTTGGGATAGTGTTATATTCTCCAATTTCATGTGAAGTGACTAAGGGTTTGAGAGCTCAAATCACTCTCTGAAGTTCCAGGATGAGCCAACAGTAGCTTGGGTTTGTGCCCAGAATCTGCGCTATTACCATTAGGCCGTGTATAGGCCATTTGGACTCTAAAGAGCCCCAGCGAGGAGCTGGCAGAGGTGAGGAATCAGGTGGTAGACGTTCACTGCCATTTTCATCTTTAACTCTAACCATCAGTAATTCTGCAGAGTGAGCCAACCGGACTGCAATACACAGCACCTGAGGTTTATAGGTTGTCATGTTCGTGAGCAAAGAGGGAAACTGCCCTCTTTTGAAAGGAAAGCTGTCAGAATTTAGGCTATGTTGCAAAGGATTAAAGTGATTTTAAGAATCTTTATTTGTTCTTTTGTATCAGGTGGTGGATCAACTGAGGTTAATAGAAAGTCTGAAGAAGTGATAACACCCAGGACTTAACAGTTCTGAGCTGGCAGGAAGAGGGCCTTGGTTTAAATCATGATTCCAGTGCTTCCTAGGCAATTTGTTTCATCTCTCTGAGATTCAGTTTCCTAACATGTAAAATGGCAAGGGAAATATGACCTCCCTCAGGAAGGATTGTGAGGACTAAATGTGGCATTGTGTTTCTGAACTCCTAACCCAGGTCCTGTGCAATGGGACCACAGCATTATTTTTGTTTCCATTCCTATTGGTTTCTTAAGCATGTCTTCATCACCTTGGGCTGCCGTAATAGAATACCATAGACTGGGTGTCCTAAATGATAGGAATGCAGGATCATGGTGCTGACTGATTCAACTCCCTGGTGAGATGTCTATTCCTAGCTTACAGAGGGTCACCTTCTTACTGTGTCTTCACAGGGCAGAGAGAGGGAAGGCAAGATTTCTAGTGTCTTTTATAAGTGCACTAATCCCATCATGAGGACCTCAAGCTCATGATCTAATCTGTTAATAAATCTGTCTACATCTCAAATACCATCACACTGAGTGTTAGACCTTCAACATATACATTTTGGGGAAACACAATTCAGTTCTTAGCAAAGCATGAACACACTGAGAAATAGTGGCTCTGAGATTCTGATATTACACGGTTTGGGAATGAAGTGATGAATTTGTATGAGATTTGTTTGTTCCTGTTCTTGTTTAGTTCATTTGTGAGAGCTCTTTCCAAGCAAAACCCTAGAGTGAAATTATGCTATGCTCATTACTCTGAGGCTGACACAAATCTGGCTAAATACTTTATCTGGTAAATAAGATATGGGTTACAGATGTCACCAAGCATGAGCAAAATCCTTTCCTTCTCATTTCATTTTTTTAGTTGCCTAATTTTATTTTCTTTGCTGTGATTGGCTTAAAAGCAGAATTTATTGTATTAGAAATCCTGGACTGTCGGTATGCATGGCTCCAGATCAGAAGAAATTCATTTACTGTTGTCTTTCTCCTAAACTGCTATTTGCAAATTGAGAAATGCCTTGTACTTAAATACTCTTTCCCCACCAGACCAATATGTCAAATTAATGCCCACAACTTTTGGCATTAGTAGGCTCAGGGATATGTATAAGAAGTCTTATCTTTGTTTTCCTTATTCCTGATACATATGTAAGCCCATGTTTCATATTTCAATGATAGTCACCACAATTTGCATTGAGACAGTTCTTGGTTTAAGGAATTCATCTCTGCAGAAACCTTTGCTGCAGGTCTCTCATATTCTTACATTAATGTAACAATATGTATTGAGTGTCTGTTACATATCAGGCATCCTTCCAGCTGTTGGGGGAATATCAGAGTCAATGAAATGCAATCCTTCCCTCATAGAACTTTGCTGGTTGATGACCATGATTTTTGCTTAAAATTGGCTCATTTTCTAACTTTCGTAGATGAAACATTGGTTAAACTCCTACTAAGTGAGGCTTAAAAGTCTTTATTTTAATTACACATTTTAATTGCATGAAAGCATGTAAATCAGGTTACTTAGACAGGTTTGGATTTGGAGAACAGTTACACATTTGGCACTAAAGTGAAATTGTAAAGCTATAAAATTAGAATATATAGGGAGACATGTAAATATTTCAACTGGCACTGTTGGAAGGAGGAACTATCTTGGTCCTTTCAAGCTACTATAACAGAATACTATGGACTTGGTAGCTTAGAAAGAGTAAAAATTTATTTCTTGAAGTTCTGGAGTCTGAAAGTCCAAGATCAAGGTGTCTGCAGATTTGATATCTGGTGAAGGCCCACTCCCTGGTTAATTTTTGCTGTGCCCTCACATGGTGGAAGGGAGAAACTCTTCAGTCTCTTGTAAGGGCACTAATCCCTTTCATAAGTGATACACTCTTATGACCTAATTACCTACTAAGTGTCCTGCCTCCAAATACCCTCACATTGGAGATCTAGGCATCAACATATGCATTTTGATGGGACACAAACATTCAGTCCTTTGCATTAGTGAAACTCTTGTGTCCTTTTACTACTTTATTCTCATAAACCTCATGCTTTTGTTTTTCTTTTCCCCTGAAGTGAAAACACTGTATAATTTTTCTTCATATTATTTAATCTCCTTTACAGGAATGTTAAGGTTTTATTCCATACCTGTGATGCTATGAGAGACCAAATGCATTTCAGATAATTACTAACAGCATTGTACTGGCGGGAGAGAAATTTGATGAGCTAGGGCACTGAGATTTGTAAGAGACAGAAAGAATAATCTGTAACTAAATCATATGTAGTTAATAAATAATAATATTTTTTTTCTGATGGAAACTGTTGTTTACCTGTTATTCCTCCTTCCTACATTTTAAATGCCTTTCCTTGTTGACTAAATTCAGATGAGGAGTTCTTGACTTTATTCAGCTGCTACCTGTCAAAAATGAAATAATGGAATGAACAAGGTGTGAAGTTAAATACTGAGACTTCACAGAATATACAACCACTGGTTAAAGTGATGTTGTGAAACCATGCTTGCTTAATATGCTAATCTCTTCACTTTGAAGTGTCTTGATGAAAGCTTAAGCCTAATTAATAAGTAAATATGCTTAATTCAGAGCACAAGTAATGACATGACAGGGGATCTAACAATATTTTTGAAGTCATTTCCCCCTTTCAAATTCTCTGTGTCACTGTTAGTTTCTTATTTCCTTTTATTTATTTGCATGTGAAATTTCTTTATTTAAAGATGTCTTAGGACACATGTTGCTCTAAAGGTTTTTAGTTTATTGGGAGATAGAAATATTTTAGTCTTTCATTGTAGAACTTATGATGCCACATCCAGACAATTATCACTGAAGCTGGCAAACCAAGAAGGTGGTGGTGGTCGGCACTGAGGGAGAATTAACTTCAGTGCAGCCTTTGTTCCTGATACAAACCAAACTCACTAACAAAACTATTATATGTCATTTATATTATTGTATATTTGAACTCTGCAATTAAATGCATACATACTTAAGATTGTTATGTCTTGATGAATTAGCCCTTTCATTATTATGGAATGCCCCTTCTCATTAACAGTAATATTGCTTGTTCAGAAATTCAGTTGTTGTTTTTTAGTTACTAAGTCATGTCCAACTCTTTTGCAACCCCATTGACTGTGCCTGCTAGGCTCCTCTGTCCTTGGGATTTCCCAGGCAAGAATACTGGAGTGGGTTGCTGTTTCCTTCTCCAGGGGATCTTCCAGACAAAAGGATCCAGTCCCTGTCTCCTTTATTGGCATTGGCAGGCATTTTCCTTTTCTTTTTCCTTTTTTTTTTTAAATCAGTGTTCACTGCTGCCATACTTTATTTGTGAAGCCCTGGGCACAGCCCAGACACCACACAGAGCACAGGGGTGAAGCACTGGGTGTTACAGGGTGCTCCAGCCCAGCCCAACCCCTACCTCACCCCTGCCCCAGGTCCTCAGGCATGAGCAGGCCCTGTCCCTACCCCCACAGCTGGAGAACAGGTTTGGGCCTGCTCAGATGCCCCCTCCAGAGTGGCTCCCAGGCCACTCCCAGACATCTTAGCAGTCAGAAGAGGTCCCAAAGGGTGCAGAACCAGCACCGTCCAGGCAAGTCCAGCCCCCAGACCTTAGTGTCTGCTCCCTGGCTTCACTTCCTGTCCACAAAGTGTGGGTGCCAGTCTTGCCCTCTGCCACCAACCCTGTGGCCCCAGGTAAAGCAGTCCAGACCCCTCAGGCTGAGGGATCACACAGCAGGGATGGATGGCAGGGGCAAGGGTGACCAAAGGAACAAGGCCTGGTGACAGGAAGCAGAACAGCCAGCGAATGAGCAGCCCAGGGCATGGCAGGACACACCTGGCTACAACACAGGGAGGGGACAGCAAGTCAGTGGTCCAGGCGAGGGATGGGGAGAGGCCAGCTTGGCATCTAGACCTTATACAGCGTCTGCAGTAGATTGTGGCGGGCAAAGGAACAGGATTCCAGGGTGCTGTTGGGCTTGGTCAGGAATGCCAGCAGCAGAGGGGCAAGGGCCCTGGGGAAGTAGTCCTGCTGCACCACATGGTTCAGCACCATCAGAGGGCAGTACAGGTTGGCAATGGCCTTGTCTTCACTCTTGAGCAGACCCATGTGGATGAGGAGTGGGTAAGGAAGACATTGGAGTAGAAGAGGAGGAGCTGAAGGCCTTTTTCATCAAGATATCTACTGCATCCTGCATTGTTGTCCTCACCTAGGCTTCCTCCTTGAACATGGAGGACACCTTCAGGAAGGCGGAGACCACTTTCTCTGGGTCAGAGGCAGGCAGGTTCTTTACCAGGTTGTTTTACTGTCAGCCACCAGGGAAGCCCTAGAAATCCAATTAATGTGATATTAATATAGCTTTCTTTTGTTTAGTATTTGCATGACATAGTTTTCCCATCATTTAAATCTATATATCTATGTCTTTATATTTTAAGTAATTTTCCTTTAAAGAGTGTATAATTGGATCTAACTTTCTCATCCTCTCCAACAGTCTGCCTTTAACTGAAGTGTTTACACTGTTAATTTAATTATTGATGCATTTGTATTTAAATTTGCCCTTTTCAAAAATCTAATTTTAGTTCTTTTCTATGTGTCCTGTTTGATCTTGTTTCCTTTGTTTTTCTTTTATCACCTGCTGGGAGCCACCATGGGAGATCCCACCCATGACAAGGTCATGTGGAAGAGAACTGTTAAGCAAGGCTTCAGAACTCAAGGGGCTCCCTAGGCTTTCTTGAGCATCTACCCCAAAATCAGAACCTGCCTATTTTACTATTTCATGACTTTCACCAACTCCTCTGACATTAACAGGGGGCTTTTCCTGACCACCTTTCTCTGGAGAAAATCAACTTAGGGCTATAGCTAATAAGTCTCCTGGACATGAGAGGAATATTTCCAGTCAAAACCCCTCTGTTAGCATTATAGCTTGCTTGGAGGGTATATCCAGACTCTTGCAGCTATGCATATGATTATTTACAGCCTCCCAACTGCGAGAGGCACAAGAAGCCTAAACCATAGAGCCTTTCAAAGAGTTAAAAGTTATTAGAGTAGTGCTGGTATAGGATTTCATTATTGGGCCAATGCTTGTTGCTAAGGTCCCATATCTCTTATCCACTGTGCACCTGGGAGTGCATTAGTTAACATAGTTGGAAAGTAAGAAAAACAAGTGTAGCCTTGAAATTAACCACATCAGACTTTTGATCTAATTGGTTCTTTCTTGTAACTCACTGCACCTTTGCTCCGTGAGAAATGTAACTTGTTTAATACTTTCTGAGGCTGACATAGATTAGAAATATAAAGAAAAAACATTTCAAGGGAAAATAAGTTTTCTGGTTGAGAAGCCTTTATCAAAAGAGGGTCATAAAATGTTCACAGGCCTCAAAGGCCAGAAGATAATGTACACAGTATTGTTTATGGGAAAGGTTTGCAGAAAAATTCTGGTTTCGATAAAGACAAAACAGATGTAATGTTTGGGCTGACTCTGTATGACTTTGCGTCTTTCATTTCCCTCTATGTATAAGACAAGGTATAAAAGTACCTTTAAAAATAAAGCTATTGGGCCTCGCTCCAAGAAGCTTGGTCACCCCGTGTTTTTCTTTTTTTCTCTTTTTTTCTTTCTGTCTTTTTCAGGCTGATCCCTTGGAACACAGAGGCTCTCTGCGTTCACTTTTCTGCCTAGGCTTCTAAGACTTTATTGGCTTTCTATGTAAACCAAGGAATATCAGCCTCTTTCTCCCCTCTGTTTTATTATCTACAATATTCTTTCCTTCAGTTCAATTCAGTTCAGTCGCTCAGTCGTGTCCGACTCTTTGCGACCCCATGAATCACAGCACGCCAGGCCTCCTTGTCCATCACCAACTCCTGGAGTTCACTTAGACTCGCGTCCACTGAGTCAGTGATGCCATCCAGCCATCTCATCCTCGGTCGTCCCCTTCTTCTCCTGCCCCCAATCCCTCCCAGCATCAGAGTCTTTTCCAATGAATCAACTCTTCACGTGAGGTGGCCAAAGTACTGGAGTTTCAGCTTTAGCATCATTCCTTCCAATGAAATCCCAGGGTTGATCTCCTTCAGAATGGACTGGTTGGATCTCCTTATCCACTGACGCTGTTTTTCCTTCAGGATCCCCTGGATCCTGCAGGGGCTGGACCCTGGCAATCACCTTCTTTTGAGTATTTTTTATGATTCTATTTTATCTCCCCTACCAGTTTATTGGGGCTTCCCTGGTGGCTCAGAGGTTAAAGCATCTGCCTTTAATGTGAGAGACCTGGGTTCGATCCCTGGGTCAGGAAGATCCCCTGGAGAAGGAAATGGCAACCCACTCCAGTATTCTTGCCTGGAGAATCCCCTGGATGGAGGAGCCTGGTGGGCTACAGTCCACAGGGTCACAAAGAGTCGGACACAACTGAGCGACTTAACTTTCACTTTCACTTTTGCCAGTTTATTAGTTATACATCTTTTAAGTTAAGTTGGTTGTTCTGTGGTTTCAATAAAAAAAAATTTAACTTATGACTATAGCCTGCCAGGCTCCTCTGTCCATGGAATTCTCCAGGCAAGAATACTGGAATGGGTAGGCATTCCCCTCTCCAGAGGATCTTCCTGACCCAGGGATTGAACCTGGGACTCCCACAGTGCAGGCAGATTCTTTACCATCTGAGCCACCAGGGAAGCCCCTAACTTATGACAGTACAATTTCAATAATATACTACGGTACTTCCTATATTGTGCAAGAATCTTACCATATTATTTATTAATTTCTTCCATCCTATCCTGCATGCTACTCTTCTTATATGTTTTACTTCAATGTATTCTATGAAACATATGCCTGACAGTTATTTTCACTTCAGACAATTACCTTTCAAAAAGATTAAAATCAAGAAAAATATCTGTTATAGTTATCCACATTTTTTTCCTTTTCCATGTTCTTTGTTGCTTTTTGTCTATTTATATCAGATTTCTTCTGCCTGTAGAGCTTCCTCTAAACATTTTATGTTCTACAGGTTTGCTGACAAGTAATTCTCCTCAGTTTTGTTTCTCTGGAAAATCTACCTTTCAGCCTCTTTTTTGAAAGATATTTTCACTGGACACAGAATTCTGAGTTTATTTTTTTTTTTTTTTCAGTTCTTTGAAGAGGTGACTGAACTGTCTCCTGCTTGCTTTATTTTTGACAGTGAATCTGTTCTGACTTCCTATCTTTGTGCCTCCAGAAAATGTTTTTTTCCTCCGGTTACTAAGAAAAATTTTCCTTTATCTTTGGGTTTCAGCAGTTTGACTATGAGGAGCCTAGGTGGGGTTTTTCTTGGTACTTGTACTGCTAGGGCTCTCTGAATTTCTTTGATCTGTGGTTGCTTGTCTTTCAGTAATTTTGAAAAGTATACCTTCAATTATCATCAATAATCTTTCTGTCCACTTCTCTTTCATCCTTCTGGTACTCCAAGTACATGTGTATTGCCTCATATCTTTTGGATAATCTGTCCTCTTTGTTTCACTATATTTTTTAAAGCTATTTTTATTTATATATTTTTGGCCATGCTGGTCTTTTTTCTGCCTGGGATTTTCTCTAGTTGTAGTGAGCAGGGGCTATTCTTTGTTGTGGCTCACGGGCTACTCATCTTTTCTTTTTTTATTTTTTTTTTTATTTTTTTTTTATTTTTTATTTTTTTCATCTTTTCTTATTGTGGAACACATTCTTTGGGGTGAATGGTCTTCAGTAGCTGTGGTATGTGGGCTCAGTAGTTGTGGTTCCTTGGCTCTAGGGCACAGGCTCAATAATTGTGGTGCATGGGCTTATTTGCTCCACAGCCTGTGGGAATCCTCCCAGATCAGGGATATAACCTGTTTCTCGTGCACTGGCAGGCGGATTCTTTACCACTGAGTCACCAGGGAAACCCTCTCACTCTATTTTCCCTCCAAATTCCTCCAATGGTGGGCTGCTGCCACTTTGTGCTCAGCAAGTGGTTTTCATTGCATGTGTGCCAAGTCACTTCAGTCATATCTGACTTTTTGTGACCTTATGGACCGTAGCCTTCCAGGCTCCTCTGTCTGTGGCATTTTCTAGGCAAGAATACTGGAACGGGTTACCATGGCCTCCTCCAGGGGATCTTCCATACCCAGGAATGGGACCCACATCTCTTATATCTCCAGCATGTGCAGGTGGGTTCTTTTCCGCTAGCACCATCTGGGAAGCCCATGGCTTCATTACTGTAGGGCCTTTTTTTCAGATTTCCTGGTTTGCTCTCAACTACCAGTAAGCCCAGGAGACCTGAACTACAAGTGGATATTTTCCCACGGCCTTGTTCTTCCCCAGCAACAGACTCCTATTGCTGGTTATTGGTAGAGGCTTATGATGAAGGCAGGTAGAGTTTCTTGCTTCTGTTGTAGCCTCAGTTCTTAGAAGGCCTTGTTCATCTAAACTGTGGGTGTGGAACTGTCTTACTGTTTCAGACTTTTGTCCTTACTACAACTTCCCGCACCTTCCCCTGCCATATAGCCATAGTCTGCCCTATACCAGCGACAGTGTCTTACAGGGAGCCCTTCCATCAGGGCACATGTCCTGCCCTCTCCCAGTGACAGCAGGCCTCTGCTTTAGGGGCCTGGGCTCAGTTGCAGGGCCTGGACTCAAACAGCTGTCTCATCCACAATCAGCTACAGATCACTTCGCTGCTAGCCCTCCTTCCCCAGCAGCATACCTTCATCCAAGAGCAGGTGCAGGGGGGTTTCCTACCTCATTCCTCATGTCTTCAAGGTTTTGCTTCATACAAGATGGGGTTTAGTGCTTGTATTCCAGGGAAGGGGCCTATGCCAGGTACCATCCCTGTCCCATCTTGTGAGCACTCAATAGAGGCCCCCAGATAAAAGATGGTGAATGAACACAGACCCTCCTTAAGTCTGAGGCTCCCAGGGATATAACCTGACAGGTTAGTCCATACTCAGCATTTCAGAATTTGTTAAAATTTCACTTTTTTTTCTTACTTTATGGTGATGATTTCTTTCTCCCACATCATGCTAAAAGTGAAACAGTTTGTGGGTCTCAGTTTTCTGCAGAAGAATTTGTTATCCATTGGATTTCAACAAATCCTCGTAGCTTTAAAGTAACTTGTTATTTAAAAAATGCTTCATAATATATCTTAGTATTTGAATTTAATAATTTCATACTGCTATGATCTTTTACAGTCTTTATCCAATTGCATAAAAATGTTATTATACTGTTTACAAAATATTTTTTTAATTTTTAAGCACAATAAACTCTCTATAGATTTTATTAACACCAAGTACCCTGAGGTAGTATTCTTAGGGTATGTGAAGGCATTGGAGAAGTAGTTGGATATACTGATGCCCAAGCAAATGTCTTTTAGCAGGGAAGAAATTATTTAACTAGGAACATGATCAGATATCTTCATTTTAGCATATGAGAAACAGAGATGAGGGTAGTCATTGGAGAATTTATAGAAGAAACTATATTAGACTAGTATCGCTACTTTCTAAATTATCAGCCACTTTCCATTGGGGATTATCATTAGGGAAGAGGGTTTTATTCTGAAGACTCCTGCCTCTATTATTTTTTGGATTGGTTGATTTAACCCAAGTTGGACTTTCAAATTCCTTTATGGTGAAATACAGAGAATAAAATATATGTGAAACAGCAAAAGAGACTCAGATGTATAGAACAGTCTTTTGGACTCTGTGGGAGAGGGTGAGGGTGGGGTGATTTTGAAGAATAGCATTGAAACATGTATATTATCATATGTGAAATGAATGAAATGAATCGCCAGTCCAGGTTCAGTGCATGAGACAGGCTGCTTGGGGCTGGTGCACTGGGATGACCCAGAGGGATGGGATGGGGAGAGAGGTGGGAGGGGGGTTCAGGATGGGGAACACATGTACACCTGTGGTGGATTCATGTCAATGTATGGCAAAACAACTACCAACTACAATATTAATAAAGTAATTAGCCTCCAATTAAAATAAATAAATTTATGTTAAAAATATATGTACATATATTTATGCTTTGTGAGTCCCTAGAATATGTAGTAAAACAAAAATTATGTTGATGTATTCATTTAAAAGTTTATTGGCAGATGTGTTGGTATTTGAACTGAACTCAGTACTAAAATGGTTTATTTCAATAAAATGTTTCTTGGCTTCATTTAGAAATTAGCACTAAGAGCTCCTTCAAATAAATCATTTGCTAAAGAGACAAAATTTCTTTAATTTTATGGTAGCAAAATTTCTTTACTCTATGGGGTAGTTCTAGCTACTGCTGCCCTTGGTTCATTTTGTTTAATATTAATTGGCCATTTTTGATCACCCATATAAATTTCAGTCAATGGAAGATAAATTATTTTCTTTCTCAGTTAAAACTAATCAATTTAGGTATCTAACTTCAGATAAATGGCCAGGATCATATGTTGAAAGAGAATATAACACAATCTAGGCATTTTTGACTGGCAAGCAATTCAGTCAGTCATAGCATCTTCTTTGTTGAATAATCCATGTCTCAAGCTTTTCCATCAAAAAGTCACCATATGGAATTCTCCACCTTTAGTTAAGAGTCATGATTTCAAGATAACCAAATATCTCTCCAGCCTTTTGTAAACACACATCAGCATTTCTTTTTCCCTCCCTGTCTTCCTTTATTCCTCCCTACTTTCTTCTAATGTAACCTGCCAAAAGATTGTGGTTATAATAAAAGCAGTCTCATCATGGTTCTGTTGTACAAACTCAGAAGATCTAGTAATAGTTCCTTCATGAGGACATAATTCTAGACTATGTAGCAAATCCTTAAGATCCCAAATTTCTTGGTAAAAGCTCCATTTTTTTTCCCCCTGAAAATCATATGTCACATGTTTGGACACATGAATAATCTATGTCACATGAATAATCTATATTCTGTAGAATGCTTGTGAAAGAATACAAGAAATACAAGCTAGAAACATTTTTTTAATGAAAAATTGAGAAGGCCAACATTTTCAGCCAAAAAATAGGACTGTACATGCAAAAATAATTGAGAATGAATATTTTAGAATTCAGCAACAAGCATCACAATTCATGATCATGATTATAAACCAATAACCGTGATGGTGACCACCATAGTTATACTTGACTGGGTACTTACTAATTACTATACTAATTGTTTTGCATATATATTTAAGTTTTACTATTGGCTCAGTGATAAAAGAATATACCTGCCAAGGCTGGAGATGCAGGAGACCTGGGTTCAGACCTTGGGTTGGGAAGATCCCCTGGAGGAGAAAATAGCAACCCCCTCTAGTATTCTTGCCTGGAAAATTCCAGGCTATAGTCAGGCTATAGTCCATAGGGTTGCAAAGAGTCAGACATGACTGAGTACACATACAGCCATTACAAAAGCATATGAAGTTTTCAGTACACAGAGTGGTGAAAAGCGTGGATTCATGCCAAAAGCCTGGGCTCCTGTTCTGCCTCACTATTTGTCAGAGGTATGAACTTGGGCAAATTTATCTTTTTAAATAGCATTTTAGTTTAATATCAAAATTAATGCAAAAATCATGATACACAAATATGTGTGATCATGATACACAAATATGTGTGATCATGATACACAAAATATAAACATTTAGAAAGAAGATAGAATGTACCCCTGCATTTGCACAACTCGCCTCCCCATCATCCCAGCCCTGATTCTTATTGCTCTCAAACTTCTGGGCACACTCCATCAGCATCCCTTTCCATTTTCTTTTGCCCCCAGATATCTGCATAGTATGGTCCCTTACCTGCTTTGACTTTTGCTCAAATATCACCTTCGTAATGAGCCTTCCCTGACTCATTATTTAAAATTGTAGTGCCCGTTACCCGCACTCGCTATAGTCATGTACAGATGTGAGAGTTGGACCATAAAGAAAGCTGAGAGCCAAAGAATAGATACTTTCAAACTGTGGTTCTGGAGAAGACTCTTGACAGTCCCATGGACAGCAAGGAGATCAAACCAGTAAATCATAAATGAAATTAACCCTGAATGTTCACCGGGAGGACTGATGCTGAACCTGAAACTCCAGTACTTTGGCCCCCTGATGTGAAAAGCCTATTCATTAGAAAAGACCCTGATGCTGGGGAAGATTGAAGGCAGGAGGAGAAGGGGACGACAGAGGATGAGATGGCTGGATGACATCACTGACTCAGTGGACATGAGTTTGAGCAAATTCCAGTAGATGGTGAAGGACAGGGAAGCATGTAGTGCTACAGTCCATGGGATCGCAAAGAACTGGACACGACCGGGTGACTGAACAATGAACGACAAAAAAGGATGATAAGAGTTATTTTAACAAAGTCAGTTTCTATTGATTTCTCTCAGCCTTGACTCCCTGTCTCTGGTGATATGACTGTTCCTTTCCTCCTGGAACATGGAAGGCATCTTTCACATAAGTATCATCTCTCATTCTCAGGAAGAAAAGAGGAGATCAGAATGCTGGACAAATTTCTTAAACTTTGTGTCAGGGTTCTCATGTGCGCAGAGCAAAAACACTAGTACTTACCTCATTTGTTGTGAGGAATAAGTGAGATAATACATGAAAAGGCTTAAAACAATCCAATGCATAGAGACAACTAGTCAGTGGTAGAGCTCAGATTTTCCCGTTTATTTATTTTATACCAAATCAATGTTGAATTATTATAGAGAACTACATTCTTTCTACAATGTTCCCACATTCTCTGTTGGGTACATTAGGGGAAATGGGATCATCTTCGTTTGACCTATTAAGTTAAATTTTCTCTTTTTTATGAGCTTATAGTATTTGAAAGGGAGCAAAAACAGAGTATAAGGAAATAAAAAATAAAAGTATTCTGGGATAATGTTGTAAAGTTCATCAGTGTTTGGGATGCTTAGAGAATGCCTGGGTTAACAGTCATTCCTAAACAAGGGTGTATTTATTTAACTGATTAATACCTCATTATATTAATAAAGTATTGAAAGGAACTGTTTGTGTTTATTCGTTATTTTTCTGTAACTAACAATAGTCAAGAAAAATACCCTTTGGAATCTCTGCTGAATAAAACACCATTAGTTAAATAAACAAATCATTAAGTTATAGTATAAGAAATAAACAGAGACATAGTTACCAATTTCTAGATGAATCAAATTTATTTTTATATAGGAAGCTATATTTTTTGTATGTAAACTTTATAAACATGAATAGTTTGCATTATACAAATCATGGTCATAACATATATAAGCTATATATATAAGAAAATGTATATTAATTTTGAAATTATTCTAAGCGGCAGTCTTTATGAGGAGACTGACATTAAAGACTTGCCTTTTAAGATTTACTCTCCAAAAGAATTGCCAAAGTATTTAAAGGAAACATAAATCTGAATTTCTAGAGTATGGAGGCAACTAATCTATCATAATTTGAGAAAGAAAGAAAACAAATTCAAATATCCATCCAGAATTGGGTGAGTGAGAAGATAATGTTGAGGTTAAGGTCTGGCGTTCCTCTGCACCTAGTGAATAGTCAATGCATTTTAGTTATTGATTGATAGAGCTTTACATGACTGCAACTTAAGTCTTTCTCAAAAGGTTTTTCTTTTATACTTTGCATTCAGCTTTAAGTAATGGTTTGTGATTGTGAAAAGAATTATGATATATACTTCAAATATGACACATATATATTATTGGTTAAAACGGTTACTTATTTAAATTGATAACTGTAATTTTGACTTTTATGCAAAGAAAATGAGAAGTTGTCTTTCATGTCTCCAATGATTATTCATTAAATCACCTAATGAGCTGAGATGGCAAGTCCCCTGGTCTTTCTTTAATCTTTTCAATAAGGTGTTATCATGGTTAAAGACTAAGTGAATAGGATGTCTTAAAACCTGTGCTCTTATCATTGCTTTTCTTGAAAAATCTTCAGAATATAAAACCATCATCTGGTTTGTTCTTCTGAAAGCTCACATCACATCACAGGTGTTTTCTTGGTCGTCCTTGAGTCAAAGGTATAATGAACTCTGTGGTGATTCTGACTTGCTTTATGACCTTGGGCAATTTTCTCACCTCTCTGGGCCTCTATTTTCTCATCTTTAAAAATTTATTTTAAAGAAAAAATTTTCTCATCTTTTCCTCCAATTATCCAAGTTAAAGATTTTGAGTATCTTCTATGATCCTTCTATATCTAAGATCTTATAAAACTGTACTATCATTTTTCTTCTTTTAAAAGTTGCTATTCTTGCAAAGTTGGGTGCAAAACGGGAGGTTCTACTGTGTATTGGTGGCCGAGAGGGAATCTATGCTCTGCTGTGTTTGGTTGCTCAGTCATGTCCAACTCTTTGTGACCCCGTGGACTGTAGCCCACCAGGCTCCTTTGTCCAAGGGGATTCTCCAAGCTAGAATACTGGAGTGGGTTGCCATGCCCTCCTCTAGGGGATCTTCCCAACCCAGGGATCGAACCTAGGTCTCCCACATTTCAGGCTAATTCTTTGCTGTCTGAACCATTAGGGAAGCCCATGAACACTGGAGTGGATAGCCTACCCATTCTCCAGGGGATCTTCCTGACTCAGGAATTGAACCAGGGTGTCCTGCATTGCAAGCAGATTCTTTACCAGCTGAGCTACCAGGGAAGCTGCAGGGAATATTTGTTCTGTTCCAATAAATTAAGGCAGTCATTGGTTCATTTAGTTAGTATATACACATTCATCACTTATTGTATGTGTCTTAGGAATCATTGCTTGTTAGAAACAAAAACACTTTCAAAACTGTTTTGTAAAAATGAAAGTTTTATTGAAAGAATACATGAGAATCTCACCAAACCCAAAGCTGCATATGTGATTATGGTTTCTGGACATTAGCAATGGTAAGTTAAACTGACTTATTTTTCACCTTGTCAGGAATTTGCTACTTTCCTTTTGCTTTTTGTCCATGTTGTCTTCCTTTCCCCCCTCTCTCTTCAAAGACTGCTTGCACGATCTCTCCATTTGTCTTGAAAAGAGATGAACTAGAATTACATTGTCCTGAATCCAGATTCTCATTAAAGAGAGTGTTTAACCCAGCATAGGTTAGATGTCTGTCTACACTCTAGTGGGAGAGTCATGTAAATGTAAAGCGTAATGATAGATAAAGGCACAAGGTGCCATGGAACAACTGAATGGAGCATCTTATCCATGTGGAAGTTGGGGTGGCATCCTGACAGATAGTGAGCTGCAGAAATGGTGGAAAGTCTTGGCACAAGTTGCATGAGAGGTGTGAACTGGAAACGGATGTGTGTGACAGCTGAGGACTTGTGTAGTAAGCAAGATGAAGTGGGGGAAGGAGGCAGGAACTCTGTCAGGGAGGAAGATGCGAGAGATGCCAAGGGGACTCCTGTCTGAGGCAACAAGTACAGTGGCGTGGACATCTTTGAGTTAGATTCCTATGTGGCAAAAAGTGATGAAGTCAGAAGGACTTGAATGTGAAGGTTAAAAATAGTCAAGTTGTTTTATAAAAACTGCTGCTTTTTAATAAACTGACAATGATAATTGTTGAGAATGCCAAAGCCATGGTTCTGAGATTTTTGCCATAGTTGAATCCTGCATATCTATGAAAAACCAACATTGATGATCTCTTAAAATGTTCATTTTCCTCTGAAGAATATAAAAACATTGGGAACTTTCTTATTATTTTATGCTTTTTATAATTTTATTTCTAGCTTCAAATTAATTTTGCCATTTCTGAACACTTAGATTTGGATATACTTGGGTAAAATGAGAGCTGTCTACCTGCCAGAGACATTTGAGACCTTGGTTGGAAGAGAAGAAATACATTGTCACAAAACTGATAATTGGAAGTAAAATGAACACTTTGGTAGTAATGTCTTGTTTACTTATCATTACAAACACACATCATTCATAGCCTCATTTTCAGAGTTTGTTTTATCCAGTTTTGATAATGTTGTTATAATAATGAAATGGCAGCTAGTTTATGTTGATAAAGGTACATCTGAATTCCCTTGCAGAATGGGGGAAAAAGGATAGAGAATGTATTTTATCCGTGAAAATTAAAATACAGGCTATTTATTAAATGTACTTCCATCTGGATTATTCTTGTGTACCTGACTGATATATAAAGCCCAACTAATTATGTGATTTGGCTTGGAATTTAACTCATGCTTGCTGCATCCAGGCAGCTGGTAAACTTTGTGCTTGAACAGATGATTGCTTATTTACTTGGCAAAGAAAATAGACACATCTAAGATATATTTTACTGACCTGATTGTTAGGAAGCTGTTTTAATGTTGATCATCTTCTTAAGTGATGTAGCAGGTGCATATCCCCATCAGAATATGGTTATAAATTGTCAAGAATTCACTTTGATCAAGATTATATACAAGGCCTTTAATATCAATCTCTTTAAATTAGGGCTTGGATAGTAAGAAACAGTTTAGTTTTCACATAAGGAACAATTGCTTCATGACTTGAAAGGTTGTTCTGGTGTACTTATTTTTGAAAAGTGGTTCTGGCACTTCCTTTCTTGCTTATCTTTAATAATGATGGAAGAACATAGCTTGGGCTTCCCAGATGGCTTAGTGGTAAAGAATCCTCCTGCTAATGAAGGCGGTGTGGATTTGATCCCTTGGTCAGGAAGATTCCTAGGAGAAGGAAATGGTAACCCACTCCAGGAGTCTTGCCTGGGAAATCCCATGGACAGAGATGCCTGGTGGGGCTATAGTTCATGGGGTTACAAAAGAGTCAGACACAACAACTAAACAACAGCATAGCTTAGTGATTAGGTACATAGCTAGCCTCTAGGGACAGAAGTTCTGGGGCCAAGTCTAAGCTTTATTACTGAGAAGTAGTATGAACATAAGTTAATTTCTTACTCCAAAAATGGAATAATGGCCTCATGAAGTAGTTGTAAGATTTAGGGGGTTTGTTCAGTTGGTAAGTCATGTCTGATCAAACTTGAGTCTCCTGCATCTTCTGCATTGGCAGGTGGGTTCTTTATTACTGAGCCACCTGGGAAGATTCCACCCTGTAGGCTGCTCCTGGTTCTGGAGGCTGCCCATTCCCATCCCTGGTATCTTCTTAGACAGCTAGAAACATTTGGTAGAGAGCACTTTTATCTGATCTAATTTTCTTCTCATTCTGTGAGCCCTGAATGGCTTTAGCCCACATTTTGCACTTGTTGGGCACTAATCATTTGACCTCCTCTTTCCCATGTTATCATCATGTGGGATCCTACTGTCCAGGGCCTTTGAGTTCAGTATTTTTCAAAAGGACCCTACTCATCTTTAAGTAAAATATGAAATATCACACTCCATCTCTAAGATGGACTGTAAACTGACAGCCTGTTCACTGATAGAATGAAAACCCGGGCCCTGATCATTACATCTGGTGGGGTTTTTTGTAGAATTGTTCTGTTCCTCAGTAAAACAACATTGTGTGAAACATTTCTGGGGGATAGATTCTTTTATTTTGGCAAGGTCATAATTATTTTTATGGGCTCTTGGCTGAAACTTTTCAAAGGTGATGCATGTCTGTGCAGGTGTTCACGGCGACATGCTAAAGCAGTGCTTCTCTGTAATTGGTCATGGCCACGCACTAGGGAATCTTTAATTTCTTGGGGAAAAAAGTGAGGCGGGCTCACTTTATTTAATATAAATAAGAGGAAAAGGAAAATATGATCTAGTATGCCTATTTATTTTAAATAATTTAAAATTGTATTTATTTGGGGGTGTACTGGATCTTCACTGTTGTTTGGACTTTTCTCTAGTTACGGAGACTGAGGGCTACTCTCTGTTTGCAGTGTGTGGGCTTTTCATTGCCATGGCTTCTTTTGTTGTGGAGCACAGGCTCTAGGGTGTGGACTTCAGTAGTTGCAGCACATGGGATCAGTATTTGTGGCTCCCGGGCTCTAGAGCACAAGCTCAATGGGCTAGCTGTTCCGTGGCAAGTAGGATCTTCCCAGATCAGGGACTAAACCCATGTCTCCTGCATTAGCAGGTGGATTCTTTACCACTGAGCCACTAGGGAAGCCTCTGCCTCCTATTTAAAATGAAGTATAGTTGATTTACCATATTAATTTCAGGTGCATGGCATTATGATTCAGTATTTTTACAGTTGCTCTCCATTAAAAGTTATTGAAGATAAATAATTCCCTGTACTGTACAATATATCTTGGTTGCTCATCATTTTATATACAGTATTTTGTATCTCTTAATCCCATACCCCAAACTTGCTCCCACCTCTCCCCAAAAAAGTAATGGTTAGTTTGTTTTCTATATCTATGTGTCTGTTTCTGTTTTGCTATAGACATTCACTTGTGTTATTTTTTAGATAATACATATACGTGATATCATACAGTATTTGTCTTTCTCGCTCTGATTTATTTCACTAACCGTAATATCCTCTAGTTCCATTCACATTGTTGCAAAGGACAGAATTTTATTCTTGTTTTGGCTGAATAATATTCCATTGCATATATACCACACCTTCTTTATCCATCCATCTGCTGATGGACACTTGGGTTGCTTCTATATTTTGGCTATTGTTGATACTGCTGCTCTGAACACTGAGGTGCATGTATCTTTTCAAACTGGTGTTTGCATTTTTCTAGATGTATACCCAAGAATGGAATTGCTGGGTTGTGTGGTAGGTCTATTTTTAATTTCTAGGAAATCCTCCATATCATTTCCTATACTAGCTGCACTAATTCACATTCTCACTAACAGAGTACAAGGGTTACCTTTGCTAAGCATCCTCACAAGCATTTATTCAGTTCAGTTCAGTTCATTTCAGTCTCTCAGTCATGTCCGACTCTTTGCGACCCCATGAATCGCAGCACGCCAGGACTCCCTGTTCATCACCATCTCCCGGAGTTCACTCAGACTCACGTCCATCGAGTCAGTGATGCCATCTAGCCATCTCATCCTCTGTCGTCCCCTTCTCCTCCTGCCCCCAATCCCTCCCAGCATCAGAGTCTTTTCCAATGAGTCAACTCTTCGCATGAGGTGGCCAAAGTACTGGAGTTTCAGCTTTAACATCATTCCTTCCAAAGAACACCCAGGGCTGATCTCCTTCAGAATGGACTGGTTGGATCTCCTTGCAGTCCAAGGGACTCTCAAGAGTCTTCTCCAACACCGCAGTTCAAAAGCATCAGTTCTTCGGTGCTCAGCCTTCTTCACAGTTCAACTCTCACATCCATACATGACCGGTTGGCCATCTGTATATCTTCTTTGGAAAAATGTTTATTCACGTCTTCTGCCTGTTTCTTTTTTTTTTTTTGGATTGGGTTGTTTGTTTTTATTATTTTTTTTTGATATTGTGTTGCATGAGCTGTTTGTGTATGTTGAATATTAACCACATATCCATCATATCATTTGCAAATATTTTCTTCAGTTCCTTCTGTGGTCTTTTCATTTTGTTGGTGGTTTCCTTTCAGTTTAATTAGATCCCATTTGTTTATTTTTCTTTCATTTCTTTAGCCTTAGGAGACAGATTCAAAAAAATATTGCCACAATTTATGTCAAAGAATGCTCTGCCTATGTTCTCTTTTAGGAGATTGATGGTTTCTGGTCTTACATTTAGCTCTCTAATTAATTTTGAGTTTAGTTTTGTACATGGTGTTAGAGAATGTTCTAATTTCATTCTTTTACATGTGGTTGTCCAGTTTTCCCAGCACAACTTATTGAAGAGACTTTTTTCTACTGTATTTTTTTGCCTCTTTTGTCACAGATTAATTGGCTGTAGGTGTGTGGGTTTATTTCTGAGCTCATTATTTTGTTTCATTGGTCTACATGCCTGTCCTTAATTATCAATAAATGGCTCAAAGTATGAACTTATTTTCCAGGTTACAGTGAAATCATAAGAGTCTCAAAATTCATAAACTTCCTCCTAAAGCTCTAGCCCCTCTTAATGTCTCCATGCAAGAATAACATACAAGAAACTGACAAATTTTGTCAAGGTCCAAAAGGTATGATCAGCAGAGGGCCTTCATGTTTCTCTGGGCCACCATACCACTGGGAACTGCAAGTGAGAAGAGCTGCCCTGTGGCCCAGGCCCTCTGTTTCGAATAGAATGAGAGGATCAATTCATTTCCTGCTTCTCATTCTCTTGTTTTTCCTCACTGCTATCAGAAGACCAAAACTCCCAGCTTATGCATTAATGCTCATATTCTCACCCTATTCTGGATATCCCCTTCCTTTTCATGCCATCCCAAACACCTCCATTGTGCACCCCACAACTGTCTTTAGACAGCTTCTCCATTCCACGTTCTCTTCACCTGCTTTGACCAAGTGAAACCTAAATTTCCTCAGATGACACTGCAGTCCTCTTGAGTAAAGGTCATAATTTTTTCTCTCCAGTAATACGCTATGGTTGGTAGAAATGAACTGGACATCTTATACTGGCATCATATCACCTCTGCTCCATCTTCCTTCAAAAAGAGAAGCACCCCACAATAATTCTTTTTGTTGCTGTCACTGGTTGCCCGCACATGTAGTTATTGTGGCAGGCTGGTTAAAAATGTATGCTCTGGAGTCCAATATTGCCTGAGTTTGAATTCCAGTGCTCCTACTTGTATGAGTTCTGGTATGCCGCTTAATGTCTGTGCTTCAGCACCCTTGTCGGGAAAATGAAGTTTCTTATGAGAAGCATGCTAATAAATGAAAAGTTCTTAAAACAGTGTTTGAAACATAGTATATGATTGATAAACGTGAGATATTATTTTTAAAAGTAATTTTTACTTCCATATGCTTATCTTCATCAATGACTATAAGTGAAAAAGTGAAGTCGCTCAGTCGTGTCCAACTCTTTGCGACCCCATGGACACGAGGCTCCTCTGTCCATGGGATTTTCCAGCAAGAGTACTGGAGTGGGTTGCTGTTTCCTTCTCCAGGGAACTTCCCAATCCAGGGATCAAACCCAGGTCTCCCACACTGTAGACAGATGCTTTCCGTCTGAGCCACCACTTGATCTTAGCCAAAAGGCCAATGACTATAGTGTATCTAAAATCTGAATTTTAGGCAAAGTGCCTTCTTCCCTTCCAGCTTACTTCCTCTGATGTTTCCTCTCTACCATTTCTTCCTTTCCACCAGATCACCAAGTTTCACATCCTACTGCATTTAACTCCCAGTCAGTATCCCCATTGTTGCTACCTTTCTTGGTCATGTTAGAGCCTATGGGCCATCTTCAGTTCCTGTCACTTAACATTAACTCCCTTCTTGCTCTCTCCTTTCTTCATATTCATCTGGCAAAACCACAAATTTACTTAACCTGTTTTCCTACCTATTTTGCTAGATCCAAACAACTAAATATTCAAGGAAAAAAAAAACAACACATAACTTGCAGATTAATGAATGTAAGTCTCAAGTGACAACCCAATGCTAACCATCAATCTTACTGAACTTTCTAGTCCATTCATTTTTACATACTCCAAAATGATTGTCTCACATATTCTCTCCCTTTCAACCTATAACTCTCCCTCCACTTCATCCTTTTTTTCCCTGATTTTCTTTCAAATATTGACTCTTTCCCCTTGGTCTATTTTGCTTGCTACCTATTAATATTATAATAGTTCTGCTTAATAAATCACCTCAAAACTTAATGTCTTAAAATGGTAATTCCTGATTATCTTTCTTAGTTTTTGTGGGTCAGGAATTTGGGAGTGACTTGGGGTATCATGTAGTTGCAATCAGTTTTCAGCAAGGTCTGCAGTCATCTGAAGGCTTAACTTGGACTGACTCTCTCATATGGCTTCTCTATGGCTAATTGAGTATCCTCATAACATGGTAACTGACTTTCCTTTGAGTAAGCAAAGAGATGCTGCAATGCTTTATATGACCAAACCTTGAAAGTCTTGCACCATTACTTCTACAGTGTTCTATTGGTCACACACACTAACCCTGATTTGTTGTTGGTGGAGTGTTGGAGTCACTGCCCAAGGGCATGGATACCAGGACATGAGGATACCAGGAGATGAGCCATCTTAGAGGTTGTTACCACAAGTCAGCTTGATGGCTAAATGACATTCCCTGTATCTCTGCACAGACATTTCTTTTTTTCTGTATCTATACTCTCTCCTCTAGTGCTCTTATCTAGTCTTATGGTTTTATATATCATATATAAGCTGTTGACACTCAAATTTATCTCCACTCCTAAACACAAGAGCTGTATATTCAAATTCTCTCTTGACATTTTCAGTTCAGTTCAGTTCAGTTCAGTCACTCAGTCGTGTCCGACTCTTTGCGACCCCATGAATCACAGCATGCCAGGCCTCCCTGGTGCCCAAGGCCAGGGGCGGCGGCCGGTAGGAGCAATCCGACGTCCAAGAAGCGGTGGCTGCGCGGGTGCAGGAGGGCCTAGAGGAGCTATCCCACGCTGAAGGTCAGGAGGGGTGGTGGTGAGGAGATACTCCTCATCCAAGGTAAGGAGCAGTGGCTGTGCTTTGCTGGAGCAGCCATGAAGAGATACCCCACGCCCAAGGTAAGAGAAACCCAAGTAAGATGGCAGGTGTTGCAAGAGGGCATCAGAGGGCTGACACACTGAAACCATACTCACAGAAAACTAGTCAGTCTAATCACACTAGGACCACAGCCTTGTCTAACTCAATGAAACTAAGCCATGCCCACGGGGCAACCCAAGATGGGCGGGTCATGGTGGAGAGGTCTGACAGAATGTGGTCCACTGGAGAAGGGAATGGCAAACCACTTCAGTATTCTTGCCTTGAGAACCCCATGAACAGTATGAAAAGGCAAAATGATAGGATACTGAAAGAAGAACTCCCCAGGTCAGTAGGTGCCCAACATGCTATGGAGATCAGTGGAGAAATAACTCCAACATTTTCAGTTAGATGTCTAAAAAAAATAGATGTTTAAAACTTCCTTCTAAAATATCTCCTAAGCTTCCTCATCTCATGGAATGGCATCAGCATGTGTCCAGTCACTCAAGTCAGAAATCTGAATTTTCCTTTTCCCTGATGTAATTCGTAACAATACCTTCCAACCATACCTAAATTTGTCTACTTTGCTTCATCTCTGTTGACACTCTCCTAATCCAACACATCTTCGCCTCTCATCTAATCTAGATCTCGAGCTCCTGACTGGCCTTTCTATTTCTGTAACCCATTATTCACTCACCAGAAAGATCTGTTAAAAAGAGTATTATTATATTATGTCTTTGTTGTCATTGTTCAGTCACTAACCTGTGTCGGACTCTCTGTGACACAGTGGATTATAGCTCCTCTGTCCATGGGATTTCCCAAACCAAGAATACTGGAGTGGGTAGCTATGTCCTCTTCCAGGGGATCTTCCTGACCCAGGGTTTGAACCTGGGTTTCTCTTGCATTGGCAGTCAGGTTCTTTACCACTAGCACCACCTGGGAAGCCCTTAATGTGTTTCAACACCTCTCTTGGCTTCCCATTTCACTTAGAATGACATCCCGCTTCCTCACCTCACCTAAAAGATCTTCCGCGCGTGACATCTGCACATCTCTCTGACCTTATTTCCTATCACATATTCCCTTGTTTACAACATTCCATTCACCCTTGGTTATCTTCTGATCTTGAAACATGCCAGCACATCCCAAAACATGGCCTTTTGTGCTGGTTTTCACTCTAAAATGCTCTTGCCCTGGATCTTGGTGGTGTCATTCTTTTCTTGTCATTCAGGTCTTAGCTTACATGTCCAGAGAGGACAGTAAGGCCCCCTCAGAGAGGCCAGTCCTTCTCATACAATCTAAAGCAGCTCCAGGTCATTCTCTAACACATTTTATTTTCTGCATAACACTTATTGACACAGGCAATTTTTTGCTCCGTTGTCTGCTGTTTGTACCCTTCAGTAGAATGTAAGCTCCATAAATGCAGAGGCTTCAAGTCCCTTGTTCATTACTGTATTCCCAGCACCTGGAGTAGTGCCTGGCTTATGTTAAAGACTCAAAAAATGAGTAGTTGAATGAAATAATGAACAGTTGTTAACTGATCACTCACTAAGGTAACCTTCTTTGAATCATTTAAATTGAATTATCCCTGGAAATTTCCAGGAAATTATCTCTGGAAATAATAATAATAATTATATATATATATGTATATATATACATATATATGTATATATATACTATTTAATTGGAAGGCTGAATTGTTTCTCTGGACCAGAATGTGCCAAAGACTTGTCTTCCAATTAAATATATATATATATATATAGGAGGGGGAGAAGATGACGGAGGAATAGGACGAGGAGATTACTTTCTCCCTCACAAATTCCTCAAAAAAACATTTCAACACCGAGCAAACTCCACAAAACAACTGAATGCTGGCAGAAGACATCAAGCACCCAGAAAAGCAGATCATTGCCTTCAAAAACAGGTAGGGAAAAAATATAAAAGATGAAAAAAGAGACAAAGGAGGTGGGGAGGGAGCTCCATCCCGGGTAGGGAAGCCCGACCCGGGAAAGGAACTTTAAGAAGAGAGGTTTCCAAACACCAGGAAACACTCTCCCTGCCGAGTCTGTGGCGAGCCCTGGAAGCACAGAGGGCATCATAACAGGAACGATACATAAATGAATAATTAAAACCGACAGATTACAAGCCCAACAGTGACTTCCCCAGCGGAAAAGCAGCACAGAAACCTGCACCCGCCACTGGCAAGTTGGGGCAGGGCAGGGACGCGCGGGAGGCACAGGCTCCACGGCTTTGTAAGAATCGGGTAGGAAAGCCCGGCAAGTAACCAGAACAAACTAACTTGGGCTAGTAAACCAGACTGGGGGATAGCTAACCACACGAAAAGCTCGAACATAGGACACTGCCAGGACTGCGCACAGAACAAAGGACAGAACGGAAGTAGCTGGCTGCAGACCATCCCCCGCCAGGGACAGGCAGCCAGAGCCGTAAGGGCTGGAAAGGGACAATTGCAGCCCCAGAGAGACTTTCCCTGCCAAACGGCAAGCAGGCTTCTTTGCTAAAACTTCTGGGGGTGCTGGTCAGCGGCACACCCAGAAGACTGAGCAGCAGGGGCGAGAAATGTGACGGGTCACAGAGACTGCATTCGCTGGGCACCTGGGAAACTCAGACTTGGGAAGGGCATGAGGCAAAACCCCAGCCCAATCTGCGCCACTGGGAGATGGCTTAGCGCCGAACCCGAGCGGATTAGACTGGGGAGGGGAACACAGTCGAGGGCCGGCCTCAGACGGTTCCCGGTGGAGCAGCGTGGAGCCCGAGCTGTGTGGCTTGTATGCCTGCAGCGTGCCGCCACGAGCAGCCTGAGCACCCCTGCCCGCTGCCGCAAGCGGCTTGTGCGCCGTGAGCAGGGACAGACCCAACGGGGCTGAGGCACCACGTACACACGACAGTGTTATCGGTGTGCAGCATCCCTCTCTCCCCACAGCGAGGTTGAACAGTGAGCCGAAAAAAAAAAAAAAAA
>SJYQ01001485.1:501890-540687 GCA_006410935.1 Redunca redunca
TATATATATACATATATATACACTATATATACTACTTAATTGGAGGACAAGTCTTTGGCACATTCTGGTCCAGAGAAAACAATTCAAAGAAGCATCTTCTTTTCTTCTGTAAGACAAATATTGTCTTCCTAATACATAACATCTCTCTTTCCTTTTATGCATTCTGTTGTAAGAATTGAATTCTCTTTATTGTTCTTGGTGTTTAGGCAATTTTACCTACATTTTAAGAATGTTATAATTTCTGTTACAGATAATTATGCCTTTGGGGCACTACAGGCTTAAGGCGTCTTATGTTAACAAAAATGTGTGTTAATTTATGCTGTTTGCTATGGTATTTTTGGGCTTCCCTAGTGGCTCAGCAGTTAAATAAAAAAAAAGCCATCTGCAATGCAGGAGATGTGGCTTCAATCCTTGGGTCAGGAAGATCCGCTGGAGAAGGGAATGGCAATCCATTCCAGATTCTTGCCTGGAAAATCCCATGGACAGAGGAGACTGGTTGGCTACAGTCCATGGGCTCGCAAGAAGTGAGGCAAACTGAAGCGACTGAGCATGAGCATGATGGCATTTTCTTCTGCAGAGTTTTTATTCTGCAGTTCTGGTTCTCAACTTTGTTTTGTCCAATTTATCATTATACGTGGATCTATACTGTGGAGAAACTGTTTAAATGTTTTCCTGGCAAACCGCCATAGCCTGTTTTTTTTTTGTTGTTATTGTTTACTTGTTTTTGTTATCTTCAGAAGCATCTTTCCCCTGAGTTCCAAGTCACTGTGATTTTTTTTTTTACAGTGACCCTGAGATTCAGATCCTTTATGACCCTGCTCCCACCTTAATATCCCCTTAACTCAGAATCTCCTTCCTTCCTAAATTGTGGTTTATTTGCCTCTACTTTATCATTTCAGCCCATGGGCATTGCTTTATTTTTAGATTATGTTATGTTGATTAGAAATGTCCTATGATATTGGTTCCCTTTTAGACTTATTTTTTCCTTTTTTCTTCTCTTATCACCTGAGGCAATACATGCTGCATAGCTGACCCTCAGTCTGGATCGGTGGGTACCTTCTCCTCTTCATGCTGTCTTGAGACCCACCCGAGTGAGCAGGACACTGAAATTATGTGTTGGTTAGCTTGCCTCCATTCCATTACATTTTATGTCAGGATGTTTTATGAAACATAGCTAATCCTGTGAGTTTAATTATATAAATATTTATTGATGTTTGTTCAACACCTGCTAATCAGATACAATTCTGAATTCAGTAACAAATACCCCACAGATTTTAGACATTTCCAGAATAATTAATGATACAAGCTGTAACAGTTATTAGAGTTCTATCAGAGATACAAAACTATATTTATATCTACATTTATATCTATATCTATACTTGATTCTAGTTATTTCTGGATTCCATATTTGTGAATTCACCTACTTGCTAAATTTTTTGCAACCCCCAAGTCAATATTTGCAATACTTTATGATCATTTTTAGACATGCACAGAGTGACAAAAAATTTGAATTGCTTTTTATGTATGTTCCCAACTGAGGTTAGAGGTTAGATGCCCTGAATTCTTGCTTAAATTCTCATACTATGAACAAAAGGTTTTTTTGGGGGGGAGGGGGGAGCACAGTCTAAAGTCTAATGTACCATATTTTTCATATTTTTGTTCGGCTTTCTGGTGATTTCACTGTTTAAAGTGGCCTTTAAGTGTAGTGCTGAAGTGCTGTAGAGTGTTCTTAAGCACAGGAAGACTGTGATCTGCCTTATGGAGAAAAATCTGTGTTCTGGACAAGCTTCCTTTGGCCATGAGTCAGAGTGCTATTGGCTGTGACTTCAATGTTTATAAGTCTGCAATAGGATACATCCATAAATAGGAAAAAGAAATTCACTGCTTTGCACATGAAGCCACTCTGGAAAGTGTTAAGATAAAAGTAGAGTGTGTGATGAAGCTATGGAAATGATGATAAAGTGGCTAAGATAGTGCATTCATGAGATAATGACCCATTAAAAGAGCATGGTGGACAGCAATGATGTGAGGTTGAGAGCCAAAGAAATTTAAAGTCATGTTACCCACGACTAGAAAAACATTTCTGGGCTAGTGCTACCTTGCTGACACATTTGAAAGATGATACAGTGTTAAAAAGAAATGTTAACTTAAACATGAGGTAAGTTCTGCAGATCAAGAAGCTATAGAAGAATTTTAAAAATACATGCTAAATGGTTGACAAGAAAACGGTTATGTGAAACAGCAGATTTTCAACATCGATGAGGCTGGCTTGTTTTGCAAGGACAGTTCAGCTCAGTTCAGTCTCTCAGTCGCATCTGACTCTTTGCGACCCCATGAACTGCAGCATGCCAGGCCTCCCTGTCCATCACCAACACCCGGAGTTCACCCAAATTCATGTCCATTGAGTCAGTGATGCCATCCTCAATCTTTCCCAACATCAGGGTCTTTCCCGATGACTCAGCTCTTCGCATCAGGTGGCCAAAGTATTGGAGTTTCAGTTTCAACATCAGACCTTGCAATGAACACCCAGGACTGATCTCTTTTAGTATGGACTAGTTGGATCTCCTTGCAGTCCAAGGAACTCTCAAGAGTCTTCTCCAACACCACAGTTCAAAAGCATCAATTCTTTGGCCCTCAGCTTTCTTTATAGTCCAACTCTCACATCTATATATGATTACTGGAAAAACCATAGCCTTTACTATATGGATCTTTGCTGACAAAGTAATGTCCCTGCTTTTTAATATGCTATCTAGGTTGGTCATAACTTTCCTTCCAAGGAGTAAGCGCTTTTTAATTTCATAGCTGCAATCACCATTTGCAGTGATTTCGGAGCCCGCTAAAATAAAGTCTCACACTGTCTCCACTGTTTCTCCATCTATTTGCCATGAAGTGATGGGACAGGATGCCATGATCTTCGTTTTCTGAATGTTGAGCTTTAAGCCAACTTTTTCACTCTCTTCTTTCACTTTCATCAAGAGGCTCTTTAGTTCTTCTTCACTTTCTGCCATAAGGGTGATGTCATCTGCATGTCTGAAGTTATTGATATTTCTCCCAGCAATCTTGATTCCAGCTTATGCTCCTTCCAGCCCAGTGTTTCTCATGATGTACTCTGCATATAAGTTAAATAAGCAGAGTGAAAATATGCAGCCTTGCCATACTCCTTTTCCTGTTTGGAACCAGTCTGTTGTTCCATGTCCATTTCTAACTGTGGCTTCCTGGCCTGCATACACATTTCTCAAGAGGTGGGTCAAGTGGTCTGGTATTCCCATCTCTTTCAAAATTTTCCACAGTTTATTGTGATGCACAGAGTCAAAGGCTTTGGCATAGTCAATAAAGTAGAAATAGATGTTTTTCTGGAACTTTCTTTGTTTTCCAATGATCCAGCAGATGTTGGCAATTTGATCTCTGTTTCCTCTGCCTTTTCTAAATCCAGTTTGAACATCTGGAAGTTCACAGTTCATGTATTGCTGAAGTCTAGCTTTGAGAATTTTGAGCATTACTTTACTAGTGTGTGCCACCACTGCTAAGTCACTTCAGTCGTGTCTGACTCTGTGTGACCCCATAGACAACAGCCCACCAGGCTCCACTGTCCCTGGGATTCTCCAGGCAAGAACACTAGCGTGTGAGATGAGTGCAATTGTGTGGTAGTTTGAGCATTCTTTGACATTGCCTTTCTTTGGGACTGGAATGAAAACTGACCTTTTCCAAGTCAGTGGAAAAGGCTACTGTGGCCACTGATGAGTTTCCCAGATTTGCTGACAAACTGAGTGCAGCACTTTCACAGCATCATCTTTTAGGATTTGAAATAGCTCAAGTGGAATTCCATCACCTCCACTAGCTTTGTTCGTAGTGATGCTTTCTAAGGCCCACTTGACTTCACATCCTAGAGCCAGGATGTCTGGCTCTAGGAGAGTGCTCATCATTATCTGGGTTGTGAAGATCTTTTTTGTACAGTTCTTCTGTGTATTCTTGCCACCTCTTCTTAACATCTCTTCTGTTAGGTCCGTATCATTTCCGTCCTTTATTGAGCCCATCTTTGCATGAAATGTTCCCTTGGTATCTCTAATTTTCTTGAAGAGATCTCTAGTCTTTCCCATTGTATTTTTTCCCTCTATTTCTTTGCATAGATTGGTGAGGAAGTCTTTCTTATCTCTCGTTGCTATTCTTTGGAACTCTGCATTCAGATGCTTGTATCTTTCCTTTTCTCCACTGCTTTTTGCTTCTCTTCTTTTCACAGCTATTTTTAAGGCCTCTTCACACAGCCATTTTGCATTTCTTTTTCTTGGGGACAGTCTTAATCCCTGTCTCCTGTACAGTGTCATGAATCTCTGTCCACAGTTCATCAGGCACTCTGTCCATCAGATCTAGTCCCTTCAATCTATTTCTCACTTCCACTGTATAATCATAGGGGATTTTATTTAGGTCATACCTGAATGGTCTAGTGGTTTTCCCCACTTTCTTCAATATAAGTCTGAATTTGGCAATAAGAAGTTCATGATCTGAGCCACAGTCAGCTCCTGGTCTTGTTTTTGCTGACTGTATAGAGCTTCTCCATCTTTTGCTGCAAAGAATATAATCAATCTTATTTCGGTGTTGACCATCTAGTGATGTCCATGTGTAGATCTTCTCTTGTGTTGTTGGAAGAGGGTGTTTGCTATGACCAGTGCGTTCTCTTGGCAAAACTCTATTAGCCTTTGCCCTGCTTCATTCCACATTCCAAGGCCAAATTTGCCTGTTACTCCAGGTGTTTCTTGACTTCCTACTTTTGCATTCCAGTCCCCTATAATGAAAAGGATATCTCTTTTGGGTGTTAGTTCTAGAAGGTCTTGTAGGTCTTCATAGAACCATTCAACTTCAGCTTCTTCAGCACTGCTGGTCGGGGCATAGACTTGGATCTTCTAAGGGATTCCTGCCCATGGTAGTAGATATAATGATCATCTGAGTTAAATTCACTCATTCTAGTCAATTTTAGTTCATTGATTCCTAGAATGTGACGTTTACTCTTGCCATCTTCTGCTTGACCACTTCCAGTTTGCCTTGATTCATGGACCTAACATTCCAGGTTCCTATGCAATATTGCTCTTTACAGCATCGGACCTTGCTTCTATCACCAGTCTCATCCACAAAGGGGTGTTGTGTTTGCTTTGGCTCCATCCCTTCATCCTTTCTGGAGTTATTTCTCCACTGATCTCCAGTAGCATATTTGGCACCTACTGACCTGGGGAGTTCATCTTTCAGTTTCTTATCTTTTTGCCTTTTCATACTGTTCATGGGGTTCTCAAGGCAAGAATACTGAATTGGTTTGCCATTCCCTTCTCCAGTGGACCATATTTTGTCCGAACTCTCCACCATGACCCATCTGTCTTGGTTGGCCCCACAGGTCATGGCTTAGTTTCACTGAGTTAGATAAGGCTGTGGTTCATGTGATCAGATTGGCTAGTTGTCTGTGATTGTGGTTTCAGTCTGTCTGCCCTCTGAAGCCCTCTCTCAGCACCTACCATCTTACTTGGGTTTCTCTTACCTTGAACATGGGGTATCTCTTCACAGCTGCTCCAGCAAAGGGCAGTCATTGCTCCTGACCTTGGACGTGGGGTAGCTCCTCTTCACTGCTGTTCCTAACCTTAGACGTGGGGTACCTCCTCCCGGCCACTCCTGCACTGCACAGCTGCCATTTTTTGCAAGGCCAGTTTCAAGCAAACCTATATAATGAAAATGGATTCCAAATTCCCTGGCTTTAAATCACCCAAAGCCCATGATATTAATTATTTGTAATAAATATATATTAAATAAAGTGTCTTTAAACAGAAACACACAAGAAAACAAGATTATGTATTGATTGGCAGGCAAAAATAGAGTGACCAGAGGCTCACAGGAGTCTATGTATCTCTCCATAGGAGCAATGGTTCCATATTCACTAGTTGTGAAGTGTTCTTGGCAACTTTGTGGAAGATAACTACTGTGAATAACAAGAATTGGTTCCTCATCAAAGAATATGATTGGTTTATGTGATTGTGGGATCTTTCTAGGGAAGTCCAAAATCTATAGGACCTAAGCTAGCCAACCAGAAACTCCTGGGCAGGTGCCTGCAATGCAGCCCAGAGACAAAACTTCTCCATTCAAGGAAATCTGTTTTGCTCTTATCACCATTTTACTGATCGGTTGAGGCTCTCCCAGTTTATTGAGGCTAATATTTCCAAAAGTCAAATGACTGTAGATGTTAAGCACAACAACAAAACTTTCACAGCAACACTAGACTAGTGTCTACTTGTATAACTGACTACCACAGCCTAGTCAAGCTGACACATGAAACGATCCATCACACTAATATAATCATCTCTTTTTGGAAAAAAAAATTGGAGTATATTTGCTTTACACTGTTGTGTTAGTTTCTGCTGTACAGCAAAGTGAATCAGTTATATGTATAGTATATCCCCTCTCTTTTGGATTTCCTTGCCATTTCGGTTACCACAGAGCACTGAGTACAGTTCCCTGTGCTATAGTGTAGACTCTTGTTAGATATTATACATCTCTCTCTAGCTCACCCACTCCAGTGTTCTTGCCTGGAGAATTCCAGGGACAGAGGAGCCTGGTAGGCTGCTGTCTATGGGGTCGCGCAGAGTCGGACACGACTGAAGTGACTTAGCAGCAGCAGCAGCTCTCTAGCTCTAGCTTGGTTGCTCACTGGTGTCTGATTCTTTGTAACCGCATGGACTGCAGCCTCCCAGGCTCCACTGTCCTTGGGATTTTCCAGGCAAAAATACTGGAGTGGGTTTCCACTTCCTTCTCTAGGGAATCTTTCTGACCCAGGGATTAAACCTATGTCTCCTGCATTGGCAGGCAGATTCTTTACAACTGCACCATGTGGGAAGCCCATTTTATACACAGTAGTACGTATATGTCAGTCCCAATCTTCCAATTCATTCCATGCCCCTTTCCCCCCCTTAGTGTCCATATTTTTGTTCTCTGTGCCTGTGCCTCTATTTATGCTTTGCAGATAGGTTCATCTGTACCATTTTTCTAAATTCCACATATATGAGTTAATAGCTGATATTCATTTTTCTCTTTCTGACTTACTTCACTATGTATGACAGTCTCTAGGTCCATCTGTGTCTCTGCAAATGGCACAAAATTTGGTTCCTTTTAATAGCTGAGCCACTGAGTGTTTTCTGTGTTCAGGCACTCTTCCCAATACCTCCATGCTTATTTAACTCCCACAGAAATCTTTTGCAGTTGGTACTATTATATCTACATGTGATGGATGAACAAATGGAGACATAAGTAACCAGAAGTGACCTTCTCAGGTTCATGCAGCATGTGTGATGAAGATGAAAATCATCTCTAACTCTAGCCCTAAAACCTGCCTCCTGGGTCCCTCCTCTGAATCAATTCATTCACTCTCTGATGCAAAGAGAAACCTAGCTATGGCAGGAAATACCTCAACTTCACAAGTGGATGGGATTTTTACATTAAAGAACAGTACCACCTTGGCTGATATCAAGGGATATTCTCAATTTGGAGGAGTCTAGGCTTCTGTGTGGGTATTGCTCTCCTTCTGTCCTGACCTTTACCTCTGTCCACCTAACTCAGGCTCAGCCTGGTTCTGTGTTTGATGAGACCACAATTGTGACCTGATGGGTTATTTTAGTTATTATCTCTTTTTTAACTAGCCTGGGAGAGGCCAATGCATGTTACAGAGTCAAATACTGTTGAGAAACAAAGTTCACATAAAGAGATTCAATGAATTGTGTTCTGAAAATGTTTACACAGAATTGAGATAACCTCAGAGGTCCCAGGTTATCTCTATAATCGTTGTATGGCTTAATACAGTTGTTAACTAAACCGTTAACTGCCTCGAGGTAGAAGGATCTGTGATTGCTGGAAATATCCCTCAGAAATGTTTCAGTTGTAAAAAACAAAATAAGCGAAAGTAGAACTGCAAATTACCAAGTGCTAAAATTGAAGCAAAAATAAAGTTAAATACAATTGAATGTCACAAAAAACTGATAATGACATTCCAACACAAATAGCATGGGAAATATGGCACACTCCAAGAGACTGATTTTTCAGCTATTTCCATAATGTGATTCAAAATACTTTTTTCTGTTTAGTTTGTAGAACTCTCAAAATAATCCATGATTTTCTGGATCAAGGAAGCAGGTCATCCATCTACTTACTAAAGTAGTCCCAAGAAAGTACCTTGAAACTGTGAGCAAAACTTAAGATGTATAGATGTCCTAGGTAGACTTGAAGGTATTCAAATGCTGTGTCTCCCATCACTACATGCAAGATCAGATCAAGCCAGCTAAGGCACATGGCTCCATCAGATAGAGGCCAACTCATATGAGTATTTGAGAAGAAATACATCATCTGTAGCATCACCCTTTCTCTCTCCCAAAGAACATGTGGAGGAGTACAAAGACGGAATGGCAACATGTATCAAAAAGGAGAGAATCATGAGTTAAGCAAGTTTTCAACTTCTTGGTGAGGTGAGAGGTGTTTCAACATATATTTTAAGATGCATCTTATACTTAAGAGTATGAAGGAGAGTGGTTGATCATCATGCTATAAAAGAGGTAAAAAGAATTGAACCTTATTATTAGAAGTAAGTTATGTTTATTTTCCCCAGTAAAGTGCTAGATGTAGGACTTCAAAGAAATGTGACTGAACAGTTTCGGGTACATTAATGTTATGTGGAAACTGACATTTTGGGGGAAAAAAAAGTAGGCCTTGTGTTGTCAAGGGTTTCCTAGGTGGCACTAGTGGTAAAGAACCTACCTGCCAATGCAGGTAGACCTAAGAGACGAGTTTAATCACTATGTTGGGAAGATACCCTGGAGGAAGGAGTGGCAACCTACTCCAGTATTCCTGGCTGGAGAGTCCTTTGGACAGAGGAGCCTGGTGGGCTACAGTCTGTAGGGTCTGAGTCTACACAACTGAAGCAACTTAGCACTCATGCACTCCAGTACTGTGTTGTCAAAACAAAGAAATGGGAAGCTTCTCAAGATGAATAATAGAGCAAGCTAAACAACATTGGGACAGGTGAGGAAAAGCAGGTGTTGAGTACAGAAAAATGTTGACAAAGAGACTGAGGGGAAGCTAAGTGGGGAATGAAGGCTTGAACAGAGAAGCCGGTCGTGAGCAGTTCAGGACTCCATGGAGGCAGAGACAGCCTGGTTGCAAGTTTTGTCAGGTCGAAGACAGGAGAGGGAGAAGGCTGGCTGTTTAGAAGATGGTCATTTTGACCAAAGTGTGTTCTCTGGAAGGAAATGAGAGGAGATGAGTGAAGACCTGAGACCTCAGCTGACTCTTGTGGCCTCTTTGGACACTAGCCGTGACTGTCAGTGTCTGACTTAAGAATGGAGCAGAGGGTAATAAGTAACAACTTTCAGCTTCCTGGAGAACACAAAGGATTTCCCTTTGATTATGGCTTTTCTGTGACTCTAAGGCATCCTCATGGTGAGTCAGTGTGGTCAGGGAGGCCCTGAACCTCAGAGTCTGACACTGGCCCATGGGATTGTTCTTGGGGTCCTGAGGAGATGGGAAGGATAGGGCAAAGTGGTGTCTCTGGGGTCAGATTGCCTGAATCAGATGCAGTTTTTTGCTACTCCCAAGCTCTGTGACCTGCTAACTTACTTCACCTTTCTAATCTCAGTTTCCTTATATGGAAAATGGGACTAAAGCCACCATATCCCTCAGAGAATTGTTAGGATGGTTAAATAGACAATGCCCAGGACTAGGCATGAAGTGGAACTCAGAAAATAATTGCTAGTGTTGTCACCTTTATAGCCAGCGTGATATGTGCCTGGTTTTCTTGGTTACTTTCTTTTGCTATAGTTATCTGATTTTAGCCTCATGCTAACATAGACATGTTGCTTTTATTGTTTACATTATTTTACTTGTAAAAAATTGAGCTCAGAGAAAATAACTTGTTAAGGAAAACACATGCAATCACTATATGACTCTCTGTCTTTCCTGATCCAAGTCTATGTTAACTGGCCTGTGACACTTAGCATTTATAAGAGCAGATGTGGAGAATTAGTGGGAACCAACAGCTGAGTACAGAGACATGGTTCTGGTTATAGTAAAATGATTCATCATGTCTACTACTCTACACCAAGACCTTTCTAATGGTGACACAACAAGACCCAGACCATTCTGTGTGGCTGGTTATAGGAACTCATACTTTTTTGATCCCTTGATGTATGTTACACACCAAAAAAGGAGATTTCCCATTTAACATTAATAGGAATTCTTGGAAGTAGCCACCATTACCACCTCTGTTTTGCAGATGAGGGAATGGGACAGTAGGTGGCTGAACCACAGTTAGAAAGGACATCTGTCTGGTTTCAGAGCCCATGACTCAACAACTCAACACAATCTGTACTATCTCCCTCTGGCACTGTAGGCTGATTGACCTCATGTCTGCATTTCCTGTCTGCGGAGCTCCCACTGCTCTTTTGAAATAGTTTGCTCCCCAAATCTCTCTCCTCACTGGCATGAAGTATACCTTGTGCTTACCAGTCACTGTGGTTTCCCTGTGTCATCAAACACCTCCACATCTTCTCCCTCATAATTTCTTTTGGCATAAAGCAATTCTTTAGGTACTTCATTTTCAAATTCCCTGCCTTGTTCAGTTGCAACTTATCTGAAAACACACAGCAGTTATTATTGATTTACTTATTCAACAATTATCATTTGCTGGTTTGTATTCCTGATTAGCCTTTATGTATCAGTGCCTTTCCTTTTGAAATAGATTACCAAGTCCTTGAAGTTCATGACTTCTTTAAAAAAAACACACACACACACTAGAAATTCTTGAGAGTTGGACCATAAAGAAAGCTGAGCACTGAAGAATTGATGCTTTTGAACTGTGGTGTTGGAGAAGACTCTCAAGAGTCCCTTTGACTGCAAGGAGATCAAACCAGTCAATCTTACAGGAAGTCAATCCTTAATGTTCATTGGAGGGACTGATGCTGAAGCTCCAATACTTTGGCCACCTGATGCAAAGAACTGATTCATTAGAAAAGACTCTGATGCTGGGAAAGATTGAAGGCAGGAGGAGAAGAGGATGGCAGAGGATGAGATGGTTGGATGGCATCACCAACTCAATGGACATGAATTTGAGCAGGCTCTGGGAGGTGGTAAAGGATAGGGAAGCCTGGTGTCCTGCAGTCCTTGGGGCTGCAAAGAGTCAGACACAACTGAGTGACCAAACAACAATAGCAAGAAATTCTTGCCTTACATATCATCTAACTTAATGAACATCAACTAATTCACTCTTTTCAGAAAAACAATATATTTATCAAGAGAGATAATTTTATTTTATGTATTTATTTATTTATTTGGCCTCCATGCTTATTATAGAAAACTGTAAAAACCTTTTTAAAAAATAGCAATAGGGGTTACACATGAAATGAAATACAAGGTTCACTTCATAAAAACACTGAAAACATGATTGTGTCCTTCCACAACCCAGCAACACACATGGTGTCAGAAACACCCATATGGTTCAAACTGTAGGTTTTAGTCATTTGACAATTATTTCCTGCACACTTTTTACATGCAAGGCACTGCACTGTGGTAGGTGCTGGAGGTGTATTAATAAGTAAAAGAAAATTCCAGCTTTCACAGAGCTTCTGGTCCCCTGGAGGGCAGACAGACACCAGATGTAACAAGTACAATCATGTCAGGTCATCAAAGGGGTATAAGGACAGGTGAGAGGGAAGGTAGGAAAAGTTTCTGTACACTCTCCAAATTCTTAGGAGCAATCTAAGACTGCTTTGAAGGTCACAGTCTGGGGAAAACATACAGACTCTAAATATATATACATATATATTTTAAATGTATTTATTTATTTGGCTGGGCTGGGACTTAGTCATGGCATGTGGGATTTAATTCCCTCACTAGGGATCAAACCATTGGGAGCTCAGTGTCTTAGCCACTAGATCACCAGAGAAGTTCCTATATATATTTTTTTCTTTTAATTTGAAACAAATTTATCTTTACACATACTGTAAGTGAAGACAAATGACAGCAAACTGCTTTGGGGAACATTTTGCAAATATATGTGTATTAAGAATATTGATATCAGCATTACTGATTATAATAACAGGACATTTGGAAAACATAGCCCTTAAGAAAGATTAGGTAAGTAAATTCTGGTATATCCACATAATGACATGCTTATCAATTTGTGTTTTAGTTTTCTCATTATTGTATTTTTTAATTTATTTTTTAATTGGTCAAAAATTTCTTAACAGTTTTGTGTTGGTTTCTGCCATACAACAATGTAGGAGTTAACACACCAGTTTGGAAAACTTGTCAACCATGTGCCCAAATGCAGCAGCAAATGTGACAGGAAAAAGGGATACATATTTAGATTTTAAGTAGCATTTCTCTTACGTGTTACTTTAATTGCCTTCAATTCAGTTAAGTTCAGTTCAGTTCAGTCACTCAGTTGTGTCCGACTCTTTGCAACCCCATGAATTGCAGCACGCCAGGCCTCCCTGTCCATCACCAACTCCCAGAGTTCACTCAAACTCATGTCCATCAAGTTGGTGATGCCATCCAGCCATCTCATCCTCTGTCGTCCCCTTCTCCTCGTGCCCCCAATCCCTCCCAGCATCAGAGTCTTTTCCAATGAGTCAACTCTTCACATCAGGTGGCCAAAGTACTGGAGTTTCAGCCTTGGCATCGTTCCTTCCAAGGAAATCTCAGGGCTGATCTCCTTCAGAATGGACTGGCTGGATCTCCTTGTAGTCCAAGGGACTCTCAAGAGTCTTCAACACTACAATAAGCTAACCAAAATATTTGTATATTATGATATTATTTAATCATCTGACTTCACATTAATGAAGAAAGATTATTTAGAAATAAAGTTGGTACCTAATCATTTTGCGACCCTATGGACTGCAGCATGCCAGGCTTCCCTGTTCATCACCAGCTCCCAGAGCTTTCCAAACTCATGTCCATGAGTTGGTGATGCCATCAATGATTTCATCCTCTGTCTTCCACTTTTCCTCCTACCTTTGATCTGTCCCAGTATCAGGATCTTTTGCAGTGTGTCAGTTCTTGGCATCAGGTGGCCAGAGTATTGGAGTTTCAGCTTCAGCATCAGTCTTTCCAATGAATATTCAGGACTGATTTCCTTTAGGATGGACGCATCTGATCTCCTTGCTGTCCAAGGGACTCTCAAGAGTCTCCTCCAACACCACAGTTCAAAAGCATCAATTCTTTGGCACTCAGCTTTCTTTATAGTCCAACTCTCACATCCATACATGACTACTGGAAAAACCATAGCTTTGACTATACGGACTTTGATGGCAAAGGAATGTCTCCACTTTTTAATATGTTGTCTAGGTTGGTCACAGCTTTTCTTCCAAGGAGCAAGCATCTTTTAATTTCATGGCTGTAGTCACCATCCAAACTGATTTTTGAGACCAAGAAAATAAAGTCTGTCAACACTCTTTCCATTGTTTCCCATCTATTTGCCACGAAGTGATGGGACCAGATGTCATGATCTTAGTTTTTTGAATGTTGAGTTTTAAGTCAGCTTTTTCACTCTCCTCTTTCACTTTCATCAAGAGGCTCTTTAGTTACTCTTTGTTTTCTGCCATAAGAGTGGTATCATCTGCTTATCTGAGGTTATTGATATTTTTCAGGAATGCCTTGATTCCAGATTGTGTTTCATCCAGTCCAGCATTTTGCATCATACTCTGCATATAGTTACATAAGCAAGGTGACAATATAGAGCCTTGTACTCCTTTCCCAATTTTGAACCAATCGACTGTTTCATATCTGGTTCTAACTGTTGCTTGTTGATCTGCATACAGATTTCTCAGGAGGCAAGTAAGGTGGTCTGGTATTCCCATCTCTTGAAGAATTTTCCACAGTTTGTTGTGATCCACACAGTCTAAAGCTTTAGTGTAGTCAATGAAGTGGAAGTATATGTTTTTCTGGAACTCTTGCTTTTTCTGTGATCCAACGGATGTTGGCAATTTGATCTCCAGTTCCTCTGCCTTTTCTAAATCCAGCTTGAACATCTAAAGGCCTTTGCCTTGCTTCATTTTGTACTCTAAGGCCAAATTTGCCTGTTACTCCAAATATCTCTTGACTTCCCACTTTTTCATTCTAGTCTTCTATAATGAAAAGGACGTCTTTTTTTGATGTTAGTTTGAGATGGTCTTGTAGGTTTTCATAGAACCATTCAACTTCGACTTCTTTGGCATTAGTGGTTGGGGCATGGACTTGGATTACTGTGATATTAAATGTTTGCCTTGGAGACAAACAGAGATCATTCTGTATTAGATCATTCTAATTTCCATTCATGCACCGTAGAAACCTAGCTTGGAGAATTTTGAACATTACTTTGCTGGCATGTGAGATGAGTGCAGTTGTGTGGTAGTATGAACATTGTTTGGCATTGCTTTTCTTAGGGATTGTAATGAAAACTGACCTTTTCCAGTCCTGTGGCCACTGCTGAGTTTTCTAAATTTGCTGACATATTGAGTGCAGCACTTTCACAGCATCATCTTTGGGGATTTGAAATAGCTCAGCTGAAATTCAATCACCTCCACTAGCTTTGTTCATAGTGATGCTTCCTAAAGCCCACTTCACTTTTCATTCCAGGATGTTCAGCTCTAGGTGAGCGACAACACCATCATGGTTATCTGAGTCATTAAGATCTTTCTTTGTACAGTTCTTCTGTGATTCTTACCACCTCTTCTTAATATCTTCTGCTTCTGTTAGGTCCACACCATTTCTGTCCTTTATTGTGCCCATCTTTGCATGAAATGTTCCCCTGGTATCTCCAATTTTCTTAAAGAGCTCTCTAGTCTTTCCCATTCTATTGTTTTCCTCTATTTCATTAACTGATCACTTCGGAAGACTTTCTTATCTCTCCTAGTTATTTTTTGGAACTCTGTATTCAGATGGATGTATCTTTCCTTTTATCCTTTGCCTTTAATTTCTCTTCTTTTCTCAGCTATTTGTAAGGTCTCCTCAGACAACCATTTTGCCTTTTTTACATTTCTTTTTCTTGGGGATGTTTTTGATCGTTTTCTCCTATACAGTGTTACAAACCTCCATCCACAGTTCTTCAGGCTGTCTATCAGATCTAATTCCCTGTGTCTATTTGTCACTTCCACTGTATAGTTGTAAGGGATTTGATTTAGGTCATACCTGAATGATCCAGTGGCTTACCCTACTTTCTTCAATTTAAGTCTGAATTTCGCAACAAGGAGTTCATGATGTGAGCCACAGTCAGCTCCTGTAGCCACAGTCAGCTCCTGGTCTTGTTTCTGCTGACTCTATAGATCTTCTCCATCTTTGGCTGGAAAGAATATAATCAGTCTGATTTTGGTGTTGACCATCTGGCAATGTCCATGTGTAGGTTTGTCTCTTGTGTTTTTGGAATAGGGTATTTGCTATGACCAGTGTGTTCTCCTGGCAATACTCTGTTAGCCTTTGCCCTGCTTCATTTTGTACTAAGGCCAAACTTGCCTGTTACTCCAAATATCTTTTGACTTCCCACATTTTCATTCTAGTCCTCTATAATGAAAAGGACATCATTTGGGGATATTAGTTCAAGATGGTCTTGTAGGTCTTCATAGAACCATTCAACTTCAACTTCTTTGGCATTAGTGGTTGGGGCATAGACTTGGATTACTGTGATCTTAAATGTTTGTCTTGGAGACAAATAGAGATCATTCTGTATTTTTGAGATTGCACCCAATTACCACATTTCAGACTCTTTTGTTGAGTAGGAGGCTACTCCATTTCTTTTAAGTGGTTCTTGCTCACAGTAGTAAATTTAATGGTCATCCGAATCAAATTCACCCATTTCGGTCCATTTTAGTTCATTTATTCCCATAAAATGTCTATGTTAACTCTTGCCATCTCCTGTTGAACCACTTCTAGTTTACCTGGATTCATGGTCCTAACATTCCAGGGTCCTATGCAATATTGTCTTTACATCATCGAACTTTACTTCCATCACCAGTCACAATAACAACTGAGCATTGTTTTTGTGTTGGGTCAACCTCTTCATTCTTTCTGGAGCTATTTCTCCACTCTTCTCCAGTAGCACGTTGGGCCCTACTGACCTGGGGAGTTCTTTCAGTGTCATATCTTTTTGCCTGTTTATGGTGTTCTTAAGGCAAGAGTACTGAAATGGTTTTCCATTTCCTTCTCCAGTGGACCACATTTGGTCAGAACTCTCCACCATGACCTGTCCATCTTGGGTGGCCCTACACGGCATGGCTCACAGTTACATTGAGTTAGACAAGGATGTGATCCAAGTGATCAGTTTGGTTAGTTTTCTGTAATTGTGGTTTCCATTATGTCTTCCCTCTGATAGATAAGGATAAGAGGCCTGTGGAAGTTTCCTCATGGGAGGGACTGGCTGTGGGGAAATCTGAGTCTTGCTCTGTTCATGCTCAGTAAATCTTTAATCAAATTTTCTGTTGATGGGTGGGCTGTGCTCCCTCCCTGTAGTTTGGCCTGAGGCCAAACTATATAAGGGCAACCTTCTTCAAAAGTGTTTATGCCCAGACTGTTGTATTTAGTGCCCCTGACACCACGGCAGGCCACTGTTGTCCCAAGCCTCCGCCGGAGACTCCTGGGCACTCACAGGCAAATCTGGCTCAGTCTCCTGTGGGGTCACTGCTCCTTTCTCCTGGGTCCTGGTGTGCACAAGGTTTTGTTTGTGCCCTTTAAGTGTCTGTTTCCCCAGTCCTGTAGAAGTTCTGTATCAAATCCCACTGGCCTTCAAAGTCAAATTCCCTGGGGTTCTCAGGCCCTTTGCTGGATCCCCAGGTTGGGAAATCTGTTTTGGACTTAGAACTTTCACAACAGTGTGAGAACTTCCTTGGTATAGTTGTTCTCCTGTTTATTAGTCGTCTGCTCTATGGTGGGGCTCACATGCCGTGCCTCCTAGATCTGCTTCAGCCAGAGGCCCTGTCTCCATGGCAGGCCACTACTGACCCATGCCTCTGTAGGAGACACTCAAAAACTCAAAGGCAGGTCTGACTCAGTCTCTTGTGGGGTCCCTTGGACCTGGTGTGCACAAAGTTTTGTTTGAGCCCTCTGAGCGTCTCTGGTGGGTATGGGGCTTGATTTTAAATGTGATTTTGCCTTTCCTACCAACTTGTTGGGGCTTCTTCTTTGCCCTGGTACTCAATAGATTTAGACATTTTTATGTATCTTCTTGTATTACTTGGTGCATAAAAAGAAAGTAATTTCTATAGTCATGTAGGTTGAAACAGTTATCTAGTTTTAAACTTTGTCTTTTATGAAGTTAATATTTATTTTCTGATATTTCATCATCACGTTGTTTTGTGTGGTGCATGTGTGGCTTTTAAACATAAGTGTGTTTTAAGCATGTATCTGCTTTGCTAGACATTTAGGATACTATTCAACCAATTGCTGTCCTTGCTGAATTAAATCTTTTAGTGGGTAGAATAGAATATTATGAAAATAATACCAATAGAATATTATAAAAATCAAATTCTCATGGTTCTTCTCACTCTTTCATCCAAAGATTCTTTAAGAATATGTGGAATCTGTTTCTATTTCATATTCTAACATATTTGCAAGAAAATCTGTGATCTCTTAATATGTCATGACTTTTTTTCTCTTTTGAATATCTTCCCATGTTGCCTTCAGATATTTTAAGAGGACAAAATGTAGAGATTTTGAGGCATTGTTAAAAATATCATTCTCAAAGAAACGTTTTCCCATTTTTTCTATCAATATAATGTAGTATTTCTCAGTGCAGTTCCTGTTTTATTTATACCTCAATTCTGTACAAAGTTGATTATTTAAATGTGAGAGCATCTGAATCGTTATCACTCTGTTTACCAGCTCTTTTAAATGTGTGCAATTTATTTTAATACAGAACAGCTGGAGAACAATCAGGTGAAACCTCTGCTGGCATCGAGAAATAATTACATCATCCTCATGCTAATCCCTACCATCCTCTGTTGCAGATGGCAGTGCTGTCACCCTCCAGTGATCTTTCTCAGAGATGGCTCTAAATGTGGAATCTCTGCTTGCTTGTAGCAATCTGACTTATTTCAAAGGGTAAGTGGAAGAGAGGACATGATGGCATCTCCTTGTCCTTAGGTATGTGTATTATTTTGTTGAAATTATAGACAGATGTGTAACACAGTTTTGTAAGGCACTCAAGCCCAGAATTGTAAGTAGTCTAAGTTACTAATAATATACTCTGTAATCCATCAGCCTCCTCTGTGAAGAAATGCGGCGGCTTTCTATGAAATGCATTTTGAAAAAGTCACCTTGAAATTTTGTGTGTGGTAGTTCTTGAGAAGATGGTGGTTTATGCTACATACAATCACCGTATCTGGTAGGCAAGCTACTAGGACATTTTTGTGCTCATTTCAAAATCTCACTTGCCCAGATGAAATATTTTGTGTTTCAATGAATCAAAAAACTTTGATTCATTAGATAGGAATAAGTAGATTTATATGGAAATAATTATACTTTTTTGTTTCAGCTTATATTACCTTTTACCCTCCCTCTGACTGTCAGCTCCCCCCGCCTCCCCCATTCCCTGAGTCATTTCAGGAAAATCTGCCACACATAATCATACACCTCTTTCCCACCTACCTGGAAAAGTCTCTTCATGTTGAAAAAAATGGGAAAGTTTTCATATGAAAAGTAAATATGTTCATCCACGCAAATAAGTGCCATGCACTAGGCTAGGTCTAGAATATAAACCTGTAAAGTTGGGGTCTTATTCTCAGTAGTGGAACCATTTCTGGCACAGAAATAGACACAAAACCAGATAGAGGCACAGTGTGGGGGCCACAGTAATGACAGGAAAGAAGACATGCTCGTTAGGGTAATTGGAGGAGGGTTTGTTCACAGGACTGGAAAAGGTCAGTTTTCATTCCAATGCCAAAGAATGTTCAAACTACCACAAAATTCCACTCATCTCACACGCTAACAAAGTAATGCTCAAAATTCTCCAAGCCAGGCTTCAACAGTACATGAACCTTGAATTTCCAGATGTTTAACGTGGATTTAGAAAAGGCAGTGGAACCGGAGATCAAATTGCCAACATCCGTAGGATCATTGAAAAAGAGAGATAAAACATTTACTTCTGCTTTATTGACTATGCTAAAGCCTTTGAGTGTGTGGATCACAACAAACTGGAAAATTCTTAAAGAGATGGGAATACTAGACCATCTCACCTGCCTCCTGAGAAATCTGTATGCAGGTCAAGAAGCAACAGTTGGAACTGGACATGGAACAGTAAAATAATTCCAAATCGGGAAAGGAGTACATCAAGGCTGTGTATTGTCACCTTGTTTAATTAACTTCTATGCAGAGTACATCATGCAAACTGCTGGGCTGGATGGAGCATAATCTGGAATCAAGATTGCTGAGACAAATATCAATAACCTCAGATATGCAGATGACACCAACTTTATGGGAGAAAGTGAAGAAAAACTAAAGAGCCTCTTGATAAAAGTGAAAGAGGAGAGTGGAAAAGTTGGCTTAAAGCTCAGCATTCAGAAAATGAAGATCATGATATCCAGTCCTATCACGTCATGGCAAACAGATGGGGAAAAAATGGAAACATTGAGAGATTTTATTTGGGGGGACTCCAAAATCACTTTGGATGGTGACTGAAGCCATGAAATTAAAAGATACTTCCTTCTTGGAAGAAAAGCTATGACCAACCTAGACAGCATATTAAAAAGCAGAGACATTCCTTTGCCAACCAAGGTCTGTATAGTCAAAGCTATGGTTTTTCCAGTAGTCATGTATGGATGTGAGAGTTGGACTATAAAGAAAGCTGAGTGCTGAAGAACTGATGCTTTTGAACTGTGGTGTTGGAGAAGACTCTTGAGAGAGCCCCTTGGACTGCAAGGAGATCAAACCAGTCCATCCTAAAGGAAATCAGTCATGAATATTCATTGGAAAGACTGATGTTGAAGCCGAAATTCCAATACTTTGGCCATCTCGTGCGAAAAACTGACTCATTGCAAAAGACCTTGATGCTGGGAAAGATTGAAGGCAGGAGCAGTGGACGACAGAGGATGAGTTGTTTGGATGGCATCACCAACTCAATGGACACGGTTTGAGCAAGCTCCGGGAGTTCGTGAAGGACAGGGAAGCCTGCAGTCCATGGGGTCACAAAAAGTCGGACATGACTGAGCGACTGAACTGAACTGAACTTGTTCACAAAGGCAGGTATAGACCCCACAAGAGTGGTACCCCAGGGTAGTGAGGGCAGAGTTACTGTTATCACCCCCAGGACTGAAGGGAAGAGGGGTGACACTTAACTCAAAGCCAGAGGAGAGAATCCTGTAGAAAATCTGAGACTTGCAAAGAGTGACACACCCATCCTAAGGCAGCATTGCAGGACTCTTCCCTGACCTCTCTTCTTCCCACCTCCTGGCAGGGCTCCCTGTGAAATCAAACTGGAAGGCAGAGGCCACAGGGACCAGTTGTAGCACACAGGGCAGGTTTCTGTATAGAACAGAGAGGAGCAGGATGCAGAAATGGTCCTGGGGACCACAGGAGACCTGGAGCACATACAGATAAAAACTCTTGTCAGCAGGAGCTCTTGAGCATAGAGGAGGAAGAGTAAATAGAAATGGGCTCCCAGCTCCATATGTGTTTAAGGAGGGTGCACGCAGTGTGCAATTGGAACACTGAAGACAGACATCCAACCCTTGGTGTGGAGGGTGGGTTCACAGGCACACTCGTGGGTTTTGAGGGATGAAGGGTTTTCTTGAGAAAGCTAGCCACTGCTAGCTGGTCACTGGCCTGTCACTCACTGTCAGGCCTGGGTGTCTTGCTGCATATAAATAATTTCATAGAACAGCAACGTCTGAAAATGTTGACAGATCTGAGCTCAGATGAAGCAAGTCAAAAACAAGTGTACTCTAAAATCACATTTGAGCAGAGACAAAAGCCAGAACATTGTCTAAAGTGCAAAGATGACCAAGTATTCCTCCATCCTAGATAATATGGGTGAGTGCTCCTTCCTTACAAATTACAGATTTAGTTTTGTTTCAGTTCTTCCCCATTGTTAAGGTAGACAACAGTAAGTCTTGAATAATGCCCTTCCTTGCTACCTGTATTCACCTAACACTAACCCCAATTGTATTATAGGTTTCTTCTAAACCCTCTTCCTGAGGCATCCCAGAGTTCCAAGGTGTCATTCCCCTTTCTGCAATGAGCAATAGACTCAAATGTCAATAGTTGAGTATTCCTTGTAGTTTTCCTTGTAGGAAAACTTCCTTGTAGGAATACAGTGTATTCCTTGTAGTTTTAAGCTGAAAAGTATCCACAACAGTTAAAACTGAGAAAGAACATTTTAAGTATGTAAAAAAAAAATGCATAAAATGGAGAGAATCTGATAAACTGAAAAAAAAAATCGTAAGTAGTTCACAATGACTGGAGCTATCTTAGTCTGTGAGAAGCTGTAAACATGTCCCTATGTCTGTAATCAAATCTAAATTTCACTGTTTTCTGGTTTGTGTAATTTGATGAGGAAGAAGAATAACATGCATAAAAATTAGAGAAAGATCTTACATTTTGACAAAATTACCTGTGAAGTGAAGTGAAGTGAAAGTCACTTAGTTGTGTCCAACTCTTTGTGACCCCATGGACTATACAGCTCATGGAATTCTCCAGGCCAGAATACTGGAGTGGGTAGCCTTTCCCTTCTCCAGGGGATCTTCCGAATCCAGGGATTGAAGCCTGGCCTCCTGCATTGAAGGAAGATTCTTTACCAGCTGAGCCACCAGGGAAGCCCAAGAATACTGGAGTGGGTGGCCTATCCCTTCTCCAGAGGATCTTCCCAACCCAGGAGTAGAACTGGGGTCTCCTGCATTACAGGTGGATTCTTTGCCAACTGAGCTGTGAGGGATCCTTACCTGTGTGCACATATTAAATACTTACTTACCTGTGTGCACATATTAAAATAGCTTTATTCCCCTTAGATTTTCTGAGTGCAAAATTACAACAGATTCATAGAGCAGTACTTCATAAGTTTTGTGGAGTGAGGTGGAAACATGGCTTGTTTGTGGGTATCTTCAGAATGTTCAGTTGACCTACACTGGGTAACCAGGATTCAGGAACACTCTGGGGGGAGGAATAGTGGGGGAAAAGAATCAATAGCATCTCCTGGTCTCTAAGGAGTTGGTATTTTAATGAACTTTCAGGCAGATGTGGAAAGATGATTTTGTAAAGCCTCAAGCTCAGAATTTTAAGTGACACATGTTGCTAATGAGACATTTGGCTTAATCCATCTGCCTCCTAAGAAATGTGGCTGTTTTTGTTTTTCTCATTGCGGCAAGAAGAGACTGGATTAGGAAGCAGGGATAAGACACTAAACCACCCTTTTATATGGAGCCTGGGAGTTCTCGGTTCTTTGAAGACACCAAGGAGTCATTATATCACGTCTTGCAAAATCCGTACCTTTAAGCAGAGGCATTCCCTGATAGCTCAGTTGGTAAAGACTCTGCCTGCAATGCAGGAGACCCCAGTTCAATTCCTCAGTCGGGAAGATCCTCTGGAGAAGGGATAGGCCACCTACTCCAGTATTCTTGGGCTTCACTTGTGGCTCAGCTGGTAAAGAATCTTCCTGCAATGCAGGAGACCTGGGTTCAATCCCTGGGTTGGTAAGATCCCGTGGAGAAAGGAAAGGCTACCCACTCCAGTGTTCTGGCCTAGAGAATTCCATGCGCTGTATAGTCCATGGGGTCACAAAGAGTTGGACACCACTGAGTGACTTTCACTTTCATATATATGCAGAAGTTGGTAGTTGATAACTTTCAGATGTTTTTCTTATCAAATCATCTTAAATAAAACTAATATTAAAAAAATAATTGCTGAAATTTTTATAGAATTTATTTTATGCCAGGCATCATACTTGGCACTTTCCATACATTCACTAGTTTACTCCCAACAAGAACCCTGTGAAGTAAGTATTGTGAGGATTTTGCATAAGGAATTGAGAGACAGAGAGTTTTAAGCAGTTCCCCCAGGATCACACAGCTAGTAACAGTTTGTCAGTAAAGTCTGAGCTTTGCTGGACTGCAGGAATTAAGCAGTGTGGTGTGGAGCAGTGCTTTCTTTCCAAACCTTAATATACATGGGAATCTTTGGGGGCTCTTTGAGAATAAATCCTGGTTCAACAGATCCTGCCACAGGGCCTGAGAGCCTGCATTTCTGCCAACTGCTGTTGATCTGCTTCTGGCAGTGAGGGCTCCAGGACCTGCAGTTAGACATGGAGTCCATGTCTTCAGGGTAAGACTCTCAAGCAGTGGTCTCCCTGCTCTTCCTTTTTCTGGTGTGTCACATGAGCAGGTCGGGTGATATCAAGGCCCAGGCAAGCTTGAGAACCCCGCGCCTCTGATTTTAGCCTGGAAGCTCCTTCCAGCTGTGCTGGTGTGGGTCTCCTGGTCGTGACAGCCTAGGAGGCCCTGGAGGGGAGCTGGCATGGCAGCCTCCTCCCCACGGGCTGAGCTCAGCTGACAGTGCTTGAGCTTTTGGCCACACAGGGGCTGCTCCATTCTCAGCTGTTCCTTCCAGGAACTGAGCCTCCCCCAGCATCTGGTGCTACTTCCTTTTGCCTCATGGATTCTCATTCCTGTCACAGCTGATTAGGGGCTGGATCTAAAAACAGGGCCTGGTACTCAAGATTGTGTCATTTTTGTTGTGCCTTGTAAATGGAGCCCCTTGTAATATTCCTGTGAAGAAAGCTCTAGCATCTGAATAAAGCTCCTTCTTCTTTAGAAGGTTTTCTACTACCAGACTAATGGAGAATACTTAATTCAGTGTGGCCAGTCAATGCTGTGCTTAAAACCCATAATTTTGAAACTCCTTTTGCTTTTGTAATAGCTGTGAGGACCTGTGAATAGAAAGCGATAAACCCTGTTATAACTTAAGCTTCAAAGAAGGTTTCATTGTTATGGTTTCCTAAATCTCACAGTCTTGTACATGTGGTTTAGGGTTCCATTTCCCTGTAATCCTCATTCCTATATTCACTATGCAAATCACAACTCTGTGTTTCAGATGATCAGTCAGGGTCCACTGTAGTGGGCCTTTCTGCTTTTTCTTTCTTTTGCTTTGATCATGCAGTGCTGTAGCCCAGGCTCAATAAATTATGCAGAGAATTTCTCCAGATGCAGAGCTTCTGTGACATTATGCATTATGATTTCCTTGCTGCATTTTGACATTTTGTGGAATTTAATTGCATTCAATGATGCTCCTAGCCTAACCAGACCATAGCAGCAGTATTATCCCCCTGCTGTGCTCAGCAGTGCCTTCTGGAATGTTGTGGAATAGGGTGTTTGTGGTCCTGTTACCATGTGCATGTAATTTATTGTCTCAACTACATCCAGGTTAGTTACAAGTCATGAAGATGTTTGGACTGGATAATCTTTTAAGCACATGTTTAACTTCCAAGTACAGAAACAAGTCTTTCCATCTTTAGAATGATCTCTATTCTAGAAGTATTGACTGATCTGGCTTCTGAATTTTTCCTAATCTGTGGTTAAGGATGCTTTTCTTATGTGCCATTGATACTCAATGATTATTCCAGTCATGATTTAGGATTAGTATGTATAATACTTAACCAGGGATGAGATGTTTAGGATAAGAGGCACAGAGTTTCAGAAATTATTGTAAAGCTTATGATGACTATGGTAATATAAAGATGATGGTTCCAAAAACCCTTGAAGAGAAACACAGTTGGTCTGTATTTCTTTCTGTATGTCTGTCTTAGCTAAATGCTCCATTCCCACTTGTATTGAAGATCCAGAATTGTTTTTTTTTCTTTTCCAAAAGAAAGCTATAAAAATCTGTGAAGCACTTCTTTGGGATTTTCTTAATATTGGAAAAATGGTGGAATCCTTGTTACTAACAGAGTAAGTACTGTATTTAAATGTACCCCATGAAAGCAAGCAGCTTTCATGTTAATTGCTTTTGGATTACAGTAAAAACATTAAAAACATATATTTAAACAGGCAGAAGTTAGGGCAGAAATTTAGGCAACCTCACAAGACAGGCTGCTTCTCCCCTCCCAGTTCTCACTTCCTATATTCTCCCCACCCTTTGCCTTGAAGCTCAGGAATTTAGGCAATGGCTCTCTCAGGTTTGTGGGGTTGAGTGGTACTCCCTGAGACTCTACTGTGTTTCCTGGAGCAGTGTTAGATGAATCAGAGCGCAGTATACGGTCTTCCTTTTCCTTTTGGACCAATAATTGGTTACTCAGGCCATGGAATCCTGGCTCTGTATATGAAAGCTTATGAAAAAAAGTAAGCGGTCCTTGTGGGACTTGCCTCTCTCTGCGAGATGGCCTGTTATTTGGATTCAGATTCCCTTTTCTGAAATGTCACTTTCACATTTGCGTGCATGTGTGCTCAGTCGCTCAGTCATGTCTGACTTTGTGATCCCATGGACTATAGCCCTCCAAGCTGCTCTGTCCATGGAATTCTCCAAGCAGGAATACTGGAGTGGTTTGCCATTTCCTCCTTCAGGGGGTCTTCCTGACCCAGGGATTGAACTTGTGTCTCTTGCATTGACAGCAGACTCTTAACAACTGAGCCACCCGGGAAGCCCCACTTTTATGATTATGTACCTGCATTTTGAATTTGAGTATTTGGTTTATAAAACTGGGACTCATGTACATTGTTCCCTCCCCACCACATCAATTCCAGTGTAGTTCTGATGACTTTGAAATGTTATACATAGAAAATGGAGTATACTTTCACATAATGTGAAACAGGTGTATCATGTGTCTTAATTTTTTACCTTACAAGATTTTTGTTAAATATTAAATGTATAACAAAAATTGTAATAAAACATTTGATATATTTTAGAGTTTCAAATGAATTCAGTGAATATATCTGTATTGTGTGCCCCTCTCCCAAACCATTCTGCCTCAGAGGCACCATTATCCAGAATTTTATGTTTATTTTTCCGTTATGGCTTAACCACATGTTTGTATGTTTAAAAATATTTTTTAGCTTTTCATATTCTTGAAATTTATATAAATCAAATCATCATTTTTAAGTGTTATTTTTGAAATTGCTTTTTTTTCACTTACCTTTATGTTCCTGAAATTCATCTACATTTTTGCTTTCAGCTGTAATTGATTCAGTGGATGTTGAATACTTCATTATAAGATTGTACTGTAAAGTATTCATAGTGCTAATGATAAACTTTGGTTTTCTATTGTTTTGTTACCTACCACAAATAGTCCTGGTATGAACCATTTTTACATGCTCATTGATATAAATGTATAAGACTTTCTTTAGTTAATATTCCTAGAATTGACAATCCTGAAACTTAAGGTATAGATGCCATCAATATTGCTGGATGGGTTAAAAATTAAGGTCATTAGCTAAATTTTCAGTCTTACCCTTGAATATATGCAATACAGCTGATCCATATCTTTGCCAATACTTGATACTATTAGCTTTAAAATCCTGACCAATTTTGTGGGTGTGAAATGGTATGTCACTATGGTTTTTAACTTGTTTTTCTGTGAATATTAATGAGATTCAGCATATTTTAATAGTGCACTATCAGCCACTGAGGTTTCTTTTTTTGTGAAGGGCTTGTTTTAAGTCTTTGCCCATTTTTATAGGCTGAATTGTGTCACTCCAAAACTCACATGCTGAAGCCCTAACCCCTAGTACTTCAGTGTGTGAGCATATTTGGAGATACAACCTTCAAAGAGGTAGTTAATAGGACCTTGCTAGGGTGAGCCCTAATTTAATCCAACTAGTGCCTCAGTGAGAGGAAATCTGGACACAGATAGGTTCAGAGTGAAGGTAATGTGAAGAACAAGAAGATGGCTGTCTGCCAGCCTAGGAGAGAGGCCTGAGAAGAAACCAATACTGACAATACTTTGATTTAAACTTCTAAGACCCAGAACTGTAAGAGGGTGCATTTCTATTGTTTAAACAATCCAGCCTGTGGTTCTTTGTTATGGCAGCAGGAAGATGATGACTGTTATTAATTTTAACAACTTCCTCTATGGTTTATACTTATTGTGTCTTATTTAAGAAATCTTTCTCCATTCTGAATACATGAAGATCCTATATTCTATTTCTAAAAGTTTTTAGCTTTGGTTTTTCATAGCTATATTTTTTAATTTATTTTTTAGTGAAGGATAATTGTTTTACAGAATTTTACTGTTTTCTGTCAAACCTCAACATGAATCAGCCATATGTATACATATATCCCCTTCCTTTTGAACCTCCCTCCCATCTCCCTCCCCATCCCACCCCTCTAGGTTGGTGCAGAGCCCCTGTTTGAGTTTCCTGAGCCATTCAGCAAATTCCCATTGGCTATTTTACTCATTAAAGACCCTGTGATTGACTTTTTTAGTACACACAGAGTAACCTTGCAATACAGTTCTTCTTCTACTATGTCAAATATCACTGATCATCATGTGACTTAGAAAAAAGTCCAGCCTTCCCTCACTGAAGTTTCCATGTATCTGTGATTCTCTTTTTACTTCCCCTGTGCTAATACCACATGGTTTTTAATATTATAGCCTTATAATAATTATGGATTTGGTACAATAACAAATATTTTTCTCTTTTTTCCCAATGGGTTCTTAGCTATTCTTAGACATTAAATATTCCAAATTTATAAAGTTTTGATTAAACTCATGTTGAATTTATAGGTCCTTTAAGGAGGCTTGATTTCATTAAGATATTCAGTCTTTCTACAACTATAAAGCTAATGTAGGCTGCAACTTGTAGTGTCTCAAGTGACAGTAGTCAATGGCTCTTGAACCAAGCATTCAGATCTTAAACAACAGTTCCATTTTGGTGAATCAACAAGCTGATTGATTGCCTGGAAATGAATCCCAATCATGAGCCCTGGCTGTTCACAAGGTATTCCAGGATCCCCTTTCTCCTGTTGCCTTTCAAAGCATTCTGTATTTTTGCACTAATGCAGTTAGAGTCGTTGTGATGTCAGGGATCTATGTAATGCAGGATAGGTATCTTTGTCACAATGAAGCTTTTTACTTTTATTTTGGAATAAGTTACCTTTTCCACTGAGCTTTCTTTCATCTTGAATTTATAATTTTTTTCCTTTAAATGCACTACACATATTTGTTTCCTTAGTCCTTCAATTTGGACATCATGGAGCATAGACAGACACCAGGGCAGCTTGGCTGCCTTTTCAGAGTGGTAGGTCATAAACATTCTAAAATCTACCAACTTTTCATCTCATCTATTAATTCACATATGCAAAGTCTAATCAGAGGCCTAAAAATTATAATGGGCCAAAAGATCTATTCACAAATTGTGTCACTGGATTTTAAGCTTGGGATTCATATCAACACTGTTAACCCTTAACAATGATAGCAAGTATCTATCAATTGCTTGTTGTGTGGCTCAGCTGTTTTGCATTCGATGTGTACTACCTCATTGATCCTTGCAACCACCATATTAGGTAAAGTTTGTCATTAGTCTGCTTTCCTGATCTGGAAATGGGGGTGAGAAGAGTTAAGTACTGTACCCAAGGTCACTTAATAAGTGGCAGAGACTTAATTTGAACTTTACAGGCAATGTTCTTAACCTCTACATTTGTTTTCTTGCAAGATAGTCATCTGAGGAAAAATGGTACTACTGAGTTAAATTGCAACTTTCAGCACTGAAATCATCATTTTTTCCTAATCAGCCTCCATATACTCTCAAAATAAAAGCGATGAAACAATGAGGAAAAGCCCGGATTTCTTTCTTAATTCCACATTATCCATTTTTTAATTCACATTGTGAATTAAAACTTATCCTTTTTTTCTTACCAGCAATGATTTTATTTTGGTTTTGCTGATTCCCATTACCTATCTCTTGTTTTCCTTACATTGATTTACTAATGTGTATTCAAAAAACAGTAAGTAATTTCATCATAAATGTAACACCTGAGTTAATAAGAAACATGTCTTCATAATAAATAGAAGATGTTTTCTATCATTTTATACTTTAAAATTATTTATTCTTTTGGAATAGTTAATACATACATGTGACATTTAGAAGGCAAATTCTCATTATCCAAAAAAAGTGACAAGTGAAGAATGAGTCCCTCTTTGGCCCTTTGTCCTCCAACTACCATNATGCATGTGACATTTAGAAGGCAAATTCTCATTATCCAAAAAAAGTGACAAGTGAAGAATGAGTCCCTCTTTGGCCCTTTGTCCTCCAACTACCATTTCTCTCCATAGAGAGAACCACTTAGACCATGTTTGAGCATATACTGAGATGTAGAAAGGAGAAATTCACTATCTTGTAAAATACATTTATCTCTTTTAGAAGCTTTAAAGTTGTTACCCTATATTTGTTTTGATAGTTTACATGTTTCCTGCATAGTAACTAGTATAATAATGAGATTTAACTCATCATCAGTGATCTGCAGCTTTTGTAGAGTATTTAATCTTGGTAAGTGCCTGTTGTTACTTTACCATAAATCTCTTGAAAGCTGAGGAGGCAACTTGCCTAACTGAAGTACAGTTATTGGTCTGTTAGACTGTAACAAAACACGTATTTTAGAAAGAATTGTAAACCCCCAACATCATAAATTTTGAGAATTCCAGAATAATTGCTAAATGACTGTTACTTGCTACTTTCTAATTATAAGTGGGTATTATATCATATGTATAAGAACAGTCTTGTACCTAATAAAAAACATCAAAACTAAAGAATGCAATTTGTAGCCTAATTATAACCCTTAGAAAATTTTAAAAGTATTTATTTCCTATTTTGTGTATGGGCAAATTTAAGTAAGATGTAATAAGAAACAGAACACAACTATTTTTTACTAAAACTGTATCATTCTAGGAAAAATCAGCAGGCATGATTCCATTCAGACCTGGTATATTTCAAATAATTATGGGACAGTTCTCTAGGCCCAGGACTTTGATCTTGAAGCTTTTCTTTTATCTAGGCTGGGAGTTTAAACCTTTAAACTTTTGGTTTGTGTACCTACTAAATTTTTACAGACTGCACATGCTCTCACAATTTTTAAATTGGTATCTTAAATTTTTAATCATGTTAAAAGTTAAAGTATGCCATTTCCCATATACTTTTGATGTTGATGATTTACACAAAGCTGTTTTTATCTCTCTTTTTAATATACCTGCTGCTGCTGCTGCTAAGTCACTTGAGTCATGTCCGACTTTGTGCAACCCCATAGACGGCAACCCTCTAGGCTCCGCCAACCCTCGGGTTCTCCAGGCAAGAACACCTAATAGATTAACACACACAAATAAGAGGGCTTTCCAGTTATGGCAAAGTAAATAGTTTGGAGAAATGCCTCCAAAACAAGAAAGTATAAAACTACACATAATTAAAATAAAAAACAACCACTTCCAGGCCCACGCAAGTTCAATGGAACCAGACAGAAAATTGAGAAGCATTTACTACTGAAATAATTCTAGAGCTTCAGGTAATAACATTAAGATATCTGCAGCCTTCTTGCCTGGGGCCTGTCCCAGTCATCCTTCCCAGCTGTAGTTTTGTCAGTTTACCAGAGTAAGTTCAGTTCAGTTCAGTCGCTCAGTCGTGTCCAACTCTTTGCGACCCCATGAATCGCAGCACGCCAGGACTCCCTGTCCAGCACCATCTCCCGGAGTTCACACAGACTCATGTCCATTGAGTCCATGATGCCATCCAGCCATCTCATCCTGGGTCGTCCCCTTCTCCTCCTGCCCCCAATCCCTCCCAGTATCAGAGTCTTCCAATGAGTCAACTCTTCGCATCAGGTGGCCAAAGTACAGGAGTTTCAGCTTCAGCATCATTCCTTCCAATGAAATCCCAGGGTTGATCTCCTTCTAAATGGACTGGTTGGATCTTCTTGCAGTCCAAGGGACCCTTAAGAGTCTTCTCCAACACCACAGTTCAAACACATCAATTCTTTGGTGCTCAGCCTTCTTCACAGTCCATCTCTCACATCCATGCATAACCACAGGAAAAACTATAGCCTTGACTAGATGGACCTTAGTCAGCAAAGTAATGTCTCTGCTTTTGAATATGCTATCTAGGTTGGTCATAACTTTTCTTCCAAGGAGTAAGCGTCTTTTAATTTCATGGCTGCAGTTACCATCTGCAGTGAGTTTGGAGCCCAAAAAAATAAAGTCTGACACTGTTTCTACTGTTTCCCCATCTACAAAGATGGATGCAAAATAAACAAACAAACAGCTTCACTGCTAAAAGGAGCAAACAATTTGAGGTAGAGTGGAAAATCACTATTTTGTCAACTAAAACTTACAGACTCAGTGGAAACTTTGATGGTCCAAAGTCCTGTTCGATTGAACTATGGATCATCCAGAGAATTAACAGTGAGAATCTGCAAATGAGAGTGTCATAGAAGGGCTGACACAACCTCTACACTTGTGCCCAGTTAACTAAAACACTACATGCAAGCAAGCAGTAAAAGGCAAGGCAGATCTAAGAACTGGCTGTAATTTTGAATGTGCTCCCCAAACCTCACAAATATTGACTCATGGAAGATGGAAGGTGTACAGCTCAAGATAGTTAGGCAATGTCTGCCCAAGTCATTAGGTAACCTCTAAGGCATGCAGACCCAGAAGCAACTCCTAGGAAACAAACCAAAAAATAAAGACAGAATTAAAAATCAAGCAGAAACATCAGTGGCTACATACTGCAGAGGAAACAAATTCCAAAGTTCAAGCAAATTACAACAAATAACAACAATAAAACCTTCAGAAAAAATAAAATAGAGTTTGTGGTTTCTATAATATGTCATCAGAAATGACCAGTTTTCAACTGAGATCTTGTGAAACTTACATTTAGGGAAAAAAAAAGGAAATAACACTGAGAAGGCCCAAATATTGGATTTATCAGACAAACACTACAAACCAGTCCTTATAATGCTAAGAAATAAGGGAAACTATATTCTGAGAACTAAAATATGACAGTAACTCAACAAATATGGAATATCATTAAAGAAATAGAACCTAAATAAGGAACCAAAAGATATTCTACAGTTGAAAACAACTTAAATACTCCCTAGATTTTCTCGATAGCAGATTTCAGATGACAGAAAAAAGAATCATTGAACTTGAAGGTAGATGAATAGGAATCATTCAACCCAAAGATCATGAGAAACAAAGATTGAAGAAAGGGAATGGAGCCTCAGGGATTTATACAAAACTGTCCTGTCGGTCAGTATATGCTTCATGAGAATTCCAGAAGGGGAGAAAGACACAAAAGAAAAACTAGAACTTATGAGTGATTCCAAGTTTGAAGAAAGATATTAATCTGCAGATGCAATGAACACTAAGTTTAAAAAAATAGAAAGCAACCCACACCCAGATATATATTGTGAAACTACTGAAAGCCTGCCTAATTTTAAAACTAACTGTATAACACCATAGTAATCAAGATCATGTATTATTGGTATAAGGAAAGATGTATAGATCAAGAAAGAGCTTCCAAGGTGGCGCAGTTCTAAAGAACCTGCCTGCCAATGCAGGACTCACAGGAGATCCAGGTTTGGTCCTTTGGTTAGGAAGGTCATCTGGAAATGACAACCCACTCCAGGAAATGACAACCCATTCAAGGAATTTTCTTGCCTGGAAAATTCCATGGACAGAAGAGCCTGGCAGGCTATAGTTCATGGGGTTGTGAAGAGTCAAAAAAGACTGAGTGACTGGTCACACACACAGGTAGACCAAGAGACAGTATAATGAGTGCAGGAAAAAAAAAAAGACTTGTTTACAGCGAATTGACCCCTTCGTGGATCATAGTCTTGTGGTGAAGGGGCTTGAGTAACTCAATGAAGCATCTGTGCCATACAGGACCACACAAGATGGACAGGTCATGGTGGATAGTTATGGCAAAACGTGGTCCACTGGAAGAGGGAATGGTAAATCATTCCAGTATTTTTGCTTCAAGAACCCCATAAAGAGTATTAAAACGGGAAAAAAGGAAAAAGAAGAGTATGAAAGGTGAAAAGGTAAGCTCCGAGGTGGAATGTGTCCAGCATGCTACTGGGGAAGAGTGGAAAAATAGCTCCAGAAAGAAAGAAGAGGCTGGGCCAAAGCGGAAGTGAAGCTCATTTGTGTATGTGTCTGGTGGTAAAAGTAAAGTTTGATTCTGTAAAGAACAATATTGATAGGAATCTGGAATATTTAATCAATGAATCAAGGTAAATGGACATGGTCAACAAGAGATGGCAAGAGTGAACATAGACATTTTAGGAATTCAGTTCAGTTCAGTCGCTCAGTCGTGTCCGACTCTTTGTGACCCCATGAATCACAGCACGCCAGGCCTCCCTGTCCATAACCAACTCCCAGAGTTCACTCAGATTCACGTCCATCGAGTCAGTGACGCCATCCAGCCATCTCATCCTCTGTCGTCCCCTTTTCCTCGTGCCTCCAATCCCTCCCAGCATCAGAGTCTTTTCCAATGAGTCAACTCTTTGCATGAAGTGGCCAAAGTACTGGAGCTTCAGCTTCAGCATCATTCCTTCTAAAGAAATCCCAGGGCTGATCTCCTTCAGAATGGACTGGTTGGATCTCCTTGTAGTCCAAGGGACTCTCAAGAGTCTTCTCCAACACCACAGTTCAAAAGCATCAATTCTTTGGCGCTCAGCCNTGAAGAAAATAGGGAAAACCACTAGGTCATTCAAGTATGACCTAAATAAAATCCCTTATAATTATACATTGGAAGTGACAAACAGATTCAAGGGGTTAGATCTGGTACAGAGTGCCTGAAAAACTATAGACAGAGGTTTGTTACATAGTATAGGAGGCAGTGGCCAAAATAATGCCAAAGAAAAAGAAATGCAAGAAGGCAAAGTGGTTGTCAGGGGAGGTTTTAAAAATAGCTGAGGAAAGAAGAGAATCAAAAGGCAAGGGAGAAAAGGATAGATATACCCAAATGAATGCAGAGTTCCAGAGAATAACATGAAAATAAGAAAGCTTTCTTAAGTGAACAATGCAAAGAAATAAAGAGAAACAATAGAATGGGGAAGACTAGAGATCTCTTCAAGGAAATTGGAGACCAAGGGAACATTTCATGCAAAGGTGGGCACAATAAGGGACAGAAATCACATGGACCTAATAGAAGCAGAAGATATTAAAAAGAGGTGGCAAGAACACACAGAAAAACCATACAAAAAAGGTCTTAATGACCTGGATAACCATGATGGTGTGGTCACTCACCTAGTGTAGACACCTGGAGTGTGAAGCCAAGTGGGCCTTAGGATCATTACTATGAACAAAGCTATAGGAGGTGATGGAATTCCAGTTGAGTTATTCAAAATCCTAAAAGATGATGATGTGAAAGTGCTGCACTCAATATGTCAGCAAATCTGGAAAACTCAGCAGTGGCCAGAGGACTGGAAAAGATCAGTTTTCATTCCAATCCCAAAGAAGGACAATGCAAAAATGTTCAGACTATCAAACAATTGTGCTCATTTCACACACCTGCAAGGTAATTCTCAAAATCCTTCAAGCTAGGCTTTAGTAGTACATGAACTGAGAACTTCCAGATGTGCAAGCTGGATTTAGAAAAGGCAAGGAACCAGAGATCAAATTACTAACATTCATTGGATCATAGAAAAAGCAACAGAATTCCAGAAAAACTTCTGCTTCATTGACTACACTAAAGCCTTTGGCTGTGTGGATCACAACAAACTGTAAAAACTGTTAGAGATGGGAGTATCAGACCACCTTACTTGTCTCCTGAGAAACCTGTATGCAGGTCAAGAAGGACAAGTTAGAACTGGACAAGGAACAGTGGGCTGGTTCAAAGTTGGGAAAGGAGTACATCAAATCTGTGTATTTTCACTCTACTTTTTAAATATTTATGTAGAGTACATCATGAAATATGCTAGGCTGGACGAATCACAAGATGCAATCAAGATTGCTGGGAGAAATATCAACATCTCATAGATGATACCACTCTAATGGCAGAAAGCAAAGAGGAACTGAAGAGCCTCTTGGAGAAGGTGAAAGAGGAGAATGAAAAAGCTGACTTAAAACTCAACATTCAAAAAACTAAGATCTGGTCCCATCACTTCATGGCAAATTGAAAGGGAAAAAATAGAAACAGTGACAGATTTTACTTTCTTAGGCCCCAAAATCACTGTGGACAGTGATTGCAGCCGTGAAATTAAAAGATGCTTACTCCTTGAAAGGAAAGATATGAAGAACCTAGACAGTATATTAAAAAGCAGAGACATAACTTTGCCAGCAAAGGTCCCTATAGTCAAAGTTTTATCAATAGTCACATACAGATGTGAGAGTTGGGCCATATAGATGGCTGAGCACCAAAGAATTGATGCTTCAAACTGTGGAGCTGGAGAAGACTCTTGAGAGTTCCTTGGCCATCAGGTAAATCAAACCAGTCAATATAAAATACAGTCAACCCTGAATATTCATTGAAAGTTTTGATGCTGAAGCTCTAATATTTTGTCCACCTGATGTGAAGTACTGACTTATTAGAAAAGACCCTTATGCTGGGAAAGACTAAGTGGAAGAGGAGAAGGGTGTGACAGAGGATGAGATAGTAGGATGGCATCATTGACTCAATGGACATGAGTTTGAACACACTCTGGAGGATGGTCAAGGACAGGAAAGTCTAACCTGCTGCAGTTCATGGAGTCACAAAAAGTCAGGCATGACTTGGTGACTGAACAACAAAATTAGAGTCTTTCAACACCTTATGTTGGCAAGAATATGGAGAAACTCTCCTGCATTACTAGTAGGAATAAAAAATGCTACAAACTGTTTGGAAAACAGGCACACATAGTTTTTTAAAAAGATATTAATAAATACACATTTCCCATTCTACCAGCAATTACACTCCTAGGTATTCATCAAAGAGAAATGGTAACATATGTCCACAGTAGACTTACATGTGAGTGTACCTAGAGGCTTCATTCATTGTTACCAGTCAAAAACTGGAAACAAACCAGTTATCCATCTATCATTTGGTGAGCGAGTACACAAAATATGGTATATCTACACCATGAAGTACTACCCAAAACCAAAAAGGAACAAACTACTGAATAAGCAACAATCTGGGTGAAATTCAGACATCACTCTAAGTGGAAAAAAAAAAAAGTTATGAAATACACATAATAGATGAGTCAAATTTATTGAGATAATAGGAGAATGGAAAGTTATACAGGTAGAAAGCATGTCAGTGCTCGCCAGTGACTGGGGGTGGAATTGAGGATTGGTTGCAAACTGTGCATGGGAATTCTGGAGTGATAATATAAATTAAAACTGGCTTGTGAAAATCATTGCAGAATTTTTATAAACCTAATGAAAAATTCCTCGTACTGTCCATTTAAATTGTATTTAATAGAGCTTTTAAAAAATTGAATGAATTGATGCCTTTGTGATAAGAAAATATAAAAGCATAAGAAAATATTAATGTAGAGTGTATGTGGTAGGTTTAGAATATTCCATATAAAATTCTTATTTTTCGTTGTAATAGTATTTTACTTTTTAAATATTTAATTGGAGGAAAGTTGCTTTACAATGTTGTGTTGGTATCTGCCATATAGCAATGTAAATCAGTCATATATATATATATATATATATATATGTGACTCTCTCCCTGACCCCATGCCATCCCTCTACATCATCACAGTGTGCCAGGCTGGGTTCTCTGTGTTATATAGCAACTTCACACTAGCTGGCTGGACTTCCCAGTTAGCTCAGTGGTAAAGAATTGCCTGCCAGTGCAGAAACTGCAGGAGACACTGGTTTGATCCCTGGGTGGGGAAGATCCCCTGGAGGAGGAAATGGCAACCCACTCCAGTATTCTTGCTGGGATAATCCCATGGACAGATGAGCCTGGTGGGCTAGAGACCATGGGGTCGCAAAGAGTCGGCCACAACTGAGCAACTATGCATGTATGTATGCACTGGCTATCTATTTTACACATGATAGGGTGTATATATGTATATATATATATATATACTACTTTCTCCATTATTCCCACCCCTTCTTATCCTGCTGTGTCCATAAGTCTGTTCTCTGCATCCGTGTCTCCATTGCTTCCCTACAAATAGGATAATTAGTAACATTTTTCTAGATTCCATTTGTATGTGTTAATAAATGATATTTGTTTTTCTCTTTCTGACTTACTTCATTCTGTATAAGAAGCTCTAGGTTCATCCACCTCACTACAATTGACTCACATTTGTTTCTTGTTATGGATGAGTAATATTCCATTGTATAAATGTACCACATCTTCTTTATCCATTCATTTGTCTGTGGAAATCTAGGTTGCTTCCATGTCCTGGCTATCGTAAATATCACTTCAGTGAACATTGGGGTACATGTGGTCAAATTGTGGTTTATTTAGCATATATGTCCAGTACTGGGATTGCTGGATCATATTATAGATTTATCCATTGTTTTAAAAGGAATCTCCACACTGTTCTCCACAATGACTGTATCAGTTTACATTCCCACCAACAGAGCAAAAGGGTTCCTTTTTCTCCACATCCTCTCCAGCATTTACTGTTTGTAGATTTTTTGATGATGGTCATCCTGATCAGTCCAAAGTGATAGCTCACTGTAATTTTGATTTGTATTTCTATAATAATGAATAATGTTGAGCATATTTTTATATGTTTATTAGCCCATCTATATGTCTGTTTTGATTGTTTTTCTGATATTGAGCTGTATAAGTTACTTACATATTTTGGAGATTATTCCTTCATCAGTTGCTGCATTTGCAATTATTTTCTCCCATTTTGAGGGCTATCTTTTCATCTTGTTTATGGTTCCCTTTCTTATGTAAAATATTGTAAGTTGTATTAGGTCTTATTTGTTTATTTTCATTTTTATTTCCATTACTCTAGGAGGTAGGTCAAAGAGTATCTTACTGCAATCTATTTCAGAGACTGTACTGCCTATGCTTTCTTGTAAGAACTTTATAGTCTCTGGCCTTACATTTAAGTCTTTAACCCATTTTGAATGTATTTTTGTGTATAGTGTTAGGAAGTGTTCTAGTTTTATTGTTTTATAGGTAGCTTTCCAGTTTTCCCAGTGCCACTTATTGAAGAGACTGTCTTTTCTCCATTCTGTAGTCTTGCTCCTTTGTTAAAGAGGAGCTCCTTTGTTAATGAGGTGCCAGGATGTTTGTGGGTTTATCTCTGTAGGTTTATTTCTATTTTGTTCCATTGGTCTATATTTCTGATTTTATGCCAATACCATGCTGTCTCAATGACTATAGCTTTGTAGTATAGTCTGAAGTCAGGGAAGTTGATTCTTCCAGTTCTTTTTTTCTTTCTCAAGATTGCTTTAGTTATTTGAGGTCTTTTGTGATTCCATACAAATTGTGAATTTTTTTGTTCTAGTTCTGTGAAAAATGCCATTGGTAATTTGACAGGGATTTCACTAAATCTGTAGATTGCTTTGGGTAGTATAGTCATTTTGACAGTATTGATTATTCCAATCCAAGAATATGGTATGTCTCTCTCCATCTGTTTGTGTCATCTTTGATTCATTTACTGAATGAAGTAAATCAGACAGAGGAGAAGAAATAGCATATGACATTTATTATATATGGAACCGAAAAAGAAAAGATACAAAAGAACTTACAAAACAGAAAGAGACTCACAGACTTAGAGAATGAACTTATGGTTGCTGGGGGGAAGGATGTGGGCAAGGTATAGTTAGGGAGTTCGGGATGGACATGTACACACTGCTATATTTAAAATGGATAACCAACAAGGACCTTCTGAATAGCACATGGAACTCTGCTCTATGTTTTGTGGCAGGCCTGGATAGGAGCAGAGTTTG